>SDVV010041610.1:0-10419 GCA_016164225.1 Gammarus roeselii | reverse complement strand
TTTCATCCAGGTTGGGCACTATGCTAAGACAAGGACTTTTGTAACGGGGACTTGACAGTTCTTGCAGGGCAACGTCAACAGGTTTATATTGAATGCTGTCGAGGTCGTGTAGATCGGTTTCTATTGACGCAGTGTAGTCCCATGCTGCTCTTCTGTAGATATGAAAACCATCATTTTTTGTCCTTGTAATCAAATTCAGTTACTAAAAGATCGTGAGGTTTTAAGCTGCATTGAGGATCAGAGTTCATAATTGATGACTAGTGGGAGGTGGTTAGAGGACATGTCTAGGTGTACTGCCCATAGACAGGTAAGAGCGAGGTTGTGAGAGCAAAATGAGACGTCATGAGAGGTCTGTTGAGTGTTAGGGTTGGAAGGCTTGCGAGTGGGTTTGTCTGGGTTATTAATTGTGATCAGTGTATCTAGTTTGTCAATGAGGACATTACCTCTCCGGTCATCGTTTTGTGTGGTGAGCTAAGAGTTGCCGTGTGCGTTGAAATACCCTGGCGGAGAGGCTAAACAAGATCAGCATATTGAGATCAAACCAATTAAGACCAACTCCGAGTAGCGTCAAAAAAATAACGTCAATCTTATATAACGTCAATTTTTCCCCAATGAATCGGGGTGCTGCATCAAATTGCACAATCTCAATTTCGCCTATATAACGGCCATTGGTCTATATAACGGCCATTTTTCGTTCCATCCTAGATGGCGGCCATTTATTTTTCGCTCCATCCTATATAACGTCCATTTGTTTGAGCACCATCCCAGATAAAGTCCATTTTTTTAAGCTCCATCCGAAATTACGTCCGCTCTCATGTCCGCTTCCGTCACACAATTGAGCTGTCTGTAATCGCTTGTGGCCGTTAGCCCCTGGTGCCCATCCATTTCACTCAATGCAGGCTTTTGTTTTTGCTTGCTAGCTAAGCCTGTTAAGTTTGGATAGGTTAGGTCCCGCCCAATGTTCTTTCGAATGAAGGCAATTTGAGTGGAAATGGACGATACATAGGAAGGAGCGAATATTAGATGGTCGTTATATAGAAAGGGGCAAAAAATGGACGTTATATAGGATGGAGCGGAAAAGAAATGGACGTTCTATAGAACGAGCGAAAAAATTGACATTATATAGGATACAGATACAGACACTAGGTCGAAGTCCCCCAGCAAGAGTGGTCATGAGCGCGGTTCGAGGTCACTGTCGGCAGCAGGGCCCGAGAGCGTGACTGGTTTACCCCTGCCGCGTCATGATGACTGCCCCCCCCCCGCGCCCACAACCATCCCGTCTTTCAACGATATGCCTAAGGAGGCGGGAAAGCACATCAGGGCAGCGTCAAAACTCATCCGTTCACTATCATTCTCCCCTCACGCCTATCCCGTAAACGCTGTCTTACTACCTTCACACTCACGTCTCTCATTCCTAACGCCTGTTTCACACCGTCCATCCACCCAAACTTCGGTCTCTGACTTCAACACCCATTTCACCAATCTCCCTTTATCCATCCTCACCATGTGCCCGAACCATCTCGGAACACGCGAATCAACTCTGTCCTCTAACTTCTTCACCATCCCCGTTCTGATGCGAACCACGTCGTTAGTGAACCTGTCTCTCAGCGACACTCCAGCCATGCTCCTATAACATTTCATCTCGAAAACATTCAACCTTCTTCTTTCCTCTGCTCTCACCCCCAAGTCTTAGCTCCGTGCAGCACAGTTGGCACAACGACACCCTCATACAGCCCTCTCTTTACTTCCATCCCAAACGTCCTGCAGCTCATTACGCTCTTCAGTGCACCCAACACTTTACACCCATCCTTCACTCGCGACTTCACCTACCTCAGTTTCCACTAATTCAGTCTTCCCCACATGGGAGCCCAGATACCAAAACACTGAACTTCTTCCAACAACTCTCCATACAGAAGGAAACTAATTCTGCTTGCATCGACAGTCCTCGAGCATCTCATTACTTTACTTTTAACCACGTTCACTCGAAGCTTCCTATAGGATATAGGATGTATAGACATATGTACGTATGTATAGTATGAATAGAATACAGCCGTTCCCCCTAGTTAGGAGGGTGGCTAAGTTAGGCTGAAAAAGAGGAGGGAGGCACCCAATCTCCGCGCCACAAGACCGTCATGTCCATCCCGAGGCTCGAACTCGTGACATGAAGCACCAGAGGCTGACACTGCAGTCGGACACGCTAACCACTAGGCCACGGCGGACACGCTAACAACTCGGCCACGGAGGATGGAGCGAAAAAATGAACGTTATATAGGATTGAGCGAAAAAAAATGGGACTAAATAAATTGAGCTGGATTACGTTGATCCAATATATGGTTGATTCTCATGGATTTGGCGGTAAACAAGGGTGTGGCTAAAAAGTTGACGTTATTTTAGGTTGGTGTTATTTAAGGTGGACGTCTCTTATTCGTCTGCCCATGGAACGAAAGTCTTGGTGTTGATGGTGTTGCGCTTGTCTCAAGTGAGGCGAGTACTGCGGTTGACATGAGCTGGGTGGAGCTGGGTTAAATAGATTATTGTTTCTTGTAGATTTGATCTTATACAGTTTGCAACTCTAGTATGTTGCCCGTTGGCAGCCGTGCGACAGTGTGTGCAGTTTTGTTTGTGAAGTGAAGATAGAGGAACTTCGCTGCCACCTGACCCACAGCTGCGGGGACATTCTCCACATGTGCTATGGCATTAGCATTTGCATGTTGCTGCCACGTTTGCCAGTCTGATCCTGGCTCGGCGATACGTTGGAGTAGAGAGTTGTCTCCACAGTGAGGGTATCCATTCATAGGAGGTTGGTCAAGAATTCAGCTGAGGTATTTGTCTAATCGTTCTTGAACCTGAAGATGTTGTGGCAGTCGTTTGCTCTCACGTGGCACACGTTTGATCTCACGTGGCACACGTTTGATCTCACGTGGCACACGTTTGATCTCACGTGGCACACGTTTCATCTCACGTGGCACTAGTTTGATCTCACGTGGCACTAGTTTGATCTCACGTGGCACTCGTTTGATCTCACGTGGCACTCGTTTGATCTCACGTGGAACTTGTTTGATCTCACGTATTTCCAGTGACATTCGATTGAATAGATTAGGTGTCCGGCATGGAAAATGCTCCGGATTGCATCGATTTACCGTCCGTCCGTTCTGGCACTTCAAAATAGCACATCCTGTCAATCCTTGCCCGATTTCTCACTGTCACTTTCGTTACAATTTTTGCGTATACATTGACCGTGTTGCTTTCTAGAATTTTCCTAACGTTAATGACAATGAACCTTTCATAACGTCTTTGGATTGAGTGCAGCTTGAAGGTATCGATCTGTCGTAATAATACATTTCTTTTACAGTTGTAATTTTTGAGGTGAAGTTTCTTTGAACAGCTTCAAGTCTTTCCATATCTATTCATTCATATAGGATACAAAGGGGAGAGCAATAGTTCATAACTGGTTGAATGAAAAGTTTCCAAAGACACAATAATGTCCTTTGATCTCATAACAAATGGTTCTCATGGCCCAGGAACACGGTCTTCTGTCACTAGACCTCAACCTTTGCCATTTGTTCATTAAATAAAACATTATTCTGCATTATTACGCCTAAACAGCTTTATTTTTCTTCAATGGCTACAATATTGCTACAATGATTTGAAGACCCTATTATTAAATCAGAATTTTTCCATATCTTCGTTATAAAAATTTGGATTGATAGCATTGCATATTGCTTTTGCCAGCCCATTTGAAGATTTTTTTCAGATCAGTTTGAACATATTTAACATCTCTTGCATCCTTCACTCTTCCTTGTACTCTGGCATCATCTGCAAAGCAGGTGACAGATGAATGTGGACAGTTTTTGCTTAGGTCATTGGCCATTACTAAGAGAAGCACGGGGCCAAGCACAGTGCCTTGTGGACCTTACTAAGTTATTTAAGGCATTGCCACCCATGTGGTATATTTCTATTGTTGTGGACACCAGAGCATTGTTTTGTGAAGTGTGTCCATATCCCATATAAATGAACAATGAACTCATCATTGGAAAACTTCAGTCCTCGCAAAGATCCGATCCCGCGTCGCAGGAATACGAGTCCAGTACTCTAGCCACTATGCCGTCCAGCACAATATAAGTTGTGATTCAAGCTATCGTGGGTTTCGTACTGTTTTAGGGTCGACTACCAATTCCTCTGTTTATCACTGTTATAGCCCAATAACCGTGCTCAAGATGTTAGAGAGAATATACCAACAATACCGTTGGGAGACTTATGTAAATGAACAGTGAACTCATCATTGGAAAAACTTCGCCAAGATTCGATCTCGCGTCGCAGGATTCCTCTGTTTATCACTGCTATGACAGTGATAAACAGGAATTGGTAGGCAACCCTAAAGCAGTACGAGACGCACGAAAGCTCAAATCACAACTTATATTATGCTGGAGGGCATTATGGCTAGAGTACTGGCCTCGTATTCCTGCGACGCGGGATCGAATCTTGTCGAGGACTAAAGTTTTTCCAATTATGAGTTCACTGTTCATTTACATAAGTCTTCCAACGGTATTGTTGGTATGTTCTCTCTAAATGTCCCATTTCTGCAGCGCTTGTATAGGCAACTGCAAGTGGGACTAAGGTTGGTTTCTCTGTCACCGGCATGAACAAAGAAATGGGGAGAACGCTGGTGATCGTTCACTTTCCATTAGGAAAAAAACTATACAGCGTTTCTGGCGTTCTTTTGGTGGGTCAGAGGCCCGGGAAGCGCACTGGCTACATCCACGTCGAGGTCATCGACGAGGACCCTAACAAGAGGGGTTGAGAGACTTCCGCTGTATGGTTGGGCCCCAGACGCCGTCACTGCAAGCAGGCCATCTTGTGCAAGACTTGCATTGTACTAGGCGCTCAACTGCTTAGGAGGGATTGGCTGAAAAAGACGCAGTGATAGAATGTTGCGCGCTGACCAGAGGACTGCCAAAGACAACGAACTTCGGTTAGGCCTCACAACGCCATCTCGTGGCATAAAGGATTTTATAGCGCCACCTAGCGGTAAAAATAGAACCGTGAATTTCTCCAGACTCTATGCCATTAAATTTGATGACAGGACATCATTTGCAAGGGCGCAATGCCAGTTTTTGCCTGGAATTACTGTAGTTTCTCTGGAAAATACATACGTAAGTTCTAAAAGACTTTACTGCTACTGACCCTGAAACTGGAACTGAGAAAAGGCCGACCGCACGTTGCACTCAAGTCTATCAAGTAGGGGTCTGTGTCCTTTTATAATTATAACAGACAACTGAAACCGAACAGATTCTTTACGTACAGTAACGTACAACAATTGAACTAGAGCAGCTCAATCATAGAGTAGTTACACAAGCAGTCTCTCAGCCAAGCTTATAAACCAGGCGGCCTCACCTTGTTTAATTTCTCCACCGAGTTGCCGATGAAGTCATTGAGGATGCTAGTGGCCTGCTGTGCCTCAGGGCTCCTCATGCCCCTGAGCCGCTCGTGCTCCTTTTTTGCCTGCTCCATCCCTCGCTCCAGTTCCGACAAGTCCGTCGTCACGTTCTCCAGGGACACTGAGGAGGATTAGATAACAGAGACAAGGTTTACTAGGGCCATGAGACAATGTCTACGGCACGCCAAGTGATGGTGGAATAAGTATAGAGGGGGATGCAAGAGAATTCATTGTGGGAAGAAATAAGTACTGCGGATGGAGGTGGGAGCGAATAGATACTCTGGGTAAAAAATCGATACTATGGGGGAAGGAATAAATACTGTGACGGGAGGTATGAATGTGGTGAGGGATGGAATGGATGATGTGGCAAAGAGGAATGAGTACCGAGGGGAAGAAGGAATACAGATGGGAGAGACGATGAATCACTCGTGTACTTGAATGATCATTGTATCAGTTAGGACACGAACAAGGAATTAATTTCTACAACCTCCGTGAACAAGGTACTTCCAACACAATGCTTCATACTCTAACCACCAACAGACGATCAGCGTGAATTGCTAGCCATTCAACTGTGCGCAGTTCAAAAGGACCTGGTGATTCTATAAGTTCATTTCCTACTAAAGAAATCCAGTTAGATGCAGCAAGAAATTTTCCCATACGCTCAAGGAGGGGAGTAAATAGCTGTAAACAACCCTTAATAGCAGGAAGGATTTTGTCTGCGTTGACCAACCCTAAAACCCAACTCGGCCTGTCCACTCACCTTGGGCTGCACTCTCGATGCCTCTTAGTTCCGCTTCAAAATTGTTGATATCAGGAAATTTTAGCCGGACGGTGTCTTGGATATAGTGTAATAACGAGAGCTTTTTCTTAGCGGATTTAGTGTCGCACAAGTTGTCCAGACTAGACAACTTGAAACCGTAGGCGGGCCCGCGCTTGCTGCTGTTCATATAGTTACCTGGGGGGCAAAGAGGGGATGATCAAACACCATATTCGAGCCAATAGTAGCAGAGTGAATACGAGTGAAACGACTGCCGAATAGCTGGTGAGGCTACTGAATCAGTGTTTTCTAGCGGCTGAGGTGCAGTGCGTGCATTGTTCCACTAAACGAGGACAAAGGAGATAAACATGAATGTTGCAACTCAGGAGGCATCTGTTTATTGTGTGTCGGTAAGTTGTACGGTCGAATGCTGATCAAAAGGATCACAGACTGCACGGATGGCGCAATTGGAGAGGAACAGTGTGGTTCAGGAGTGCGAGAGGGTGTGCCAATCAGATTTTTGCAGCAAGACAAGTCTGTGAGAAGTACCTTGCGAAGGAAAATTATGTGTTCTGGGCCTTCTTGGATTTGGAAAAGGCGTTTGTATTGAGTGAGCGAAAATCTGTTGAAGCAGTTCAGAGTTTCTATGTTGGTAGCGGAACATGTGTTGGAGTGAGGAGCGAGGCGAGTGATTGGTTCACAGTAAAAGTATGTCTGAGACGAGGCTGCGTCATGTCACCCAGGCTGTTCAATCTCTACATTAATGGAGTGGTCAGGGAGGTGAACGCGAGTGTATTGGGACGTGGCTTGAAGACGTTGGAAACAAATGGGAGGAGTTGGCTGTTGAGCCAGTTAATCTTTGCGGATGATACGGCACTGGTGGCGGATCCAGAGGAGAAGCTGTGTAGGCTAGTATCGAAGTTTGGTAGGGTGTGTAAGAGGAGAAAGCTTCGAGGGAACGTGGATAAAAGTAAAGTAATGAGATGGATAAAAGTGAAGTAATGAGATGCTCGAGGACTGCCAATGCGAACAGTATTTTTTAGTGTCCTCCAAAATGGAGAGTAGTTGGAAGAAGTTCAGTGTTTCAAGTATCTGGGCTCCTATGAGGAGGAGACTGAACTAGTGGAAACTGAGGTTAAGTCGCGAGTAAAGGAGAGGTGTAAAGTGTTGAGTGCACTGGAGAGCGTAATGAGCTGCAGGACGTTGAGGATGGAAGCAAAGAGATGGCTGTATGAGGGTGTCGTAGTGCCAACTGTGCTGTACGGAGCTGAGACTTGGGGGGGTGAGAGCAGAGGAGAGAAGAATGTTGAATATTTTCGAGATGAAATGTTTGAGGAGCATGGCTAGACTGTCGCTGACAGACAGGTTCACTAACGACGTGGTTCGCATCAGAACGGGGATGGTGAAAAAGTTAGAGGATAGAGTTGATTCGCGTGTTCTGAGATGGTTCGCGCATATGGTGAGGATGGATGAAGGGAAATTGGTGAAAAAGGTGTTGTAGTCAGAGGCGAGTGGACGTAGGCCTAGAGGGAGACAGAAGTTTGGATGGATGGATGGATGGATGATGTGAAGCAGGCGTTAGGGAGAGACGTGAGTGTGGAGGTAGCGAGAGAGCGTGCACTGGATAGGCGTGAGTGGAGAATGATTGTGAACGGATGAGTTTTGACGCTGCCCTGATGTGCTTTCTCGCCCTAAGCATATCGTTGAGAGACGGGATGGTCGTGAGAGGAGGGGGGGGCCTAGTCATCATGATGCGGCAGGGGTAAACCAGTCAGGCTGTCGGGCCTGCTGCCGACACTGACCTCGAACCGCACTCATGACCCGAAGGATGGGTTGCGGGGTGCCTGACCGGACCTTTTGCTCTTAAGGGCTGAGGTGTGCGAGTGTTAGTGTATAAGAGTGTGAAGCGCCTTGCCGTCGGCCACCCCTTTGCTGGGGGATTTTGGTCTTGTATCTGTATCTGTAATTAGAGGAATGTCGATGCAAGCGAAATTAGTGTACTTCTAAATGGAGAGGTATTAGAAGAAGTTCAGTGTTTGAACTATCTGGGCTCCCATGCGGAGAAGACTAAACTAATGGAAACTGAAGAAGTCGCGAGTGGATATAAGATTAGAAACAGTGTTGCATCAAGTTAATCTTTGTTTTTCTTCTTTATATTTTCGAGTTAGATTTACCACTGCATAAAGTGAAGTCCTTAACGCGGCGAACGTCTATGGTATGTACGGGTGCCACACGAAGTACAGGAACTCCTGAAGTGCTAAGGCCACATGGTTCCAGCACTCCCCGGATGGCAGTGAAGAAGATTAACACACTACCAACCCTTCTTCAGAGCGCCAAGGATTCGGAGTAGTCCTTAAAGTGCCGAGCTACGCGCTCCAACACCTGCTGAGGAGGAAGATGAAGAAGCGGCAGAAAAAGAGGATCCCATGCATGAGATCTACACAAAGCGTAGGGAATTTCACGCATGAGAACAGCAAGAATGGAAAGAAAATGAAGGAATAGTTGTCAAAAACGGTTGCATGACAGAAAGAGCTCAACTTGGCTGTTATTTGCCACCTGGAAGGAGAATAGTTAGAACCGGTATGTGTATGTTTGAGTGTGCGTGTCTGTGTGCGTTTCTGTGTGCGTTTCTGTGTGCGCGTGCACGAATGTGTGTTCGTGTGCAACGACTATTATAATGTTGTTAAGAAGGAGTCTGAGACAAGTTTAAGGAAATTCGAACTAAACATAAGATGCAAATGAGGTAAGTAAAAGTTAAGCATATCAGGATGGGGGAGAAAAGGAGATAGTGAAGGGCGAAGAAGATGGGAGTCTAAAGGGAAATGACGGGCCGCACTCACGGTTGGGCTGTGATTTCGTGCGGCCAGTGAACCTAACAGATGCCTAGGGGTGGGGAAGTCGCGAGTGAAGGAAGGGTGTTAAGTGTCGTGTGCACTGACGCGTGTAATGAGCTGTAGGACGTTGGGGATGGAAGTAAAGAGAGGGCTATATGAGGGTTTAATTGTCCCCACTGTGCTCTACGGGGCTGAGACTAGAGGGGGTGAGAGCAGAAGAGAGGAGAATTTATTTATTATTTGCATTCATGTTCCACCGGAGTCCCAACGCGAAGTTGATGCAGACTCCCCCGTAGGGAGAAGAGAAGAAGGTTGAATATCTTCTAGATGAAATGTCTGAGGCGCATGGTTGGGGTGACGCTGAGAGACAGGATCAATAACGACGTGGTGCAAGCTAGAACGGGGATGGTGAAAACGTTACAGGACAGAGTTGGTTCGCGTGTTCCGAGATGGTTTGAGCACATGATGAATATAGTGTTGAAGGCAGAGGCGAGGGAGACCGAAATTTGGGTGGATGGATGGTGTGAAGCAGGCGTTAGGAAGGAGAGACTTGAGTGTGAGGTCGCGAGAGAGCGTGCAATGAATAGGCGTGAGTGGAGAATGATTGTGAATGGATGATTTTTGACGTTGTTTTGATGTGCTTTCCCGCTTTTGGCATCTCGTCGAGAGACGGTATGGTTGTGAGTGGGGGTTGGCCCGGTCATCATGCCGCGGCAGGAGTAAACCAGTCGTATTGTCGGTCCCTGCTACTGACAATTACTTTGGACCACACTCATGACTCTGTGCGTGTTGCGGGGTTATTCGGCCGGACCCTTTCACGCAAAAAGGCTAAGTTGTGTGAGTATGAGATGAACGTGTGGGGCGCCTTGCCGTCGGTCACCCCCATTCCTGTGGGATTTCGGCCTAGTGTCTGTATCTGTATCCAACCAATCTAGTCATGACTACACCAAGAAGCCAACACAGCAAATTACTCCCACAACCAGCAACATCTCAATTACCTCATCTATACAGATACAGACACTAGGCCGCATCCTCCAGAAAGGAGGGTGGCCGACGGCAAGGCGCACCTCACACCCTCATACGCTCACACTCACACATCTTAGCCCTTTTGTGCTAAAGAGTCCGGCTGGTAGCCCCTCAACTTACACTATGGGTCACGAGTGCAGTCCGAGGATCCGTCGTCAGCAGCAGGGTCCGACAGTTTTCACTGGTTTACCCCCGTCGCGTCATAATGGCCGGGCCCCTTCACCCACGACCATCCCGACAGCGGGATGCCAAGGGCGGGAAAGCACATCAGAGCAGCGTCAAAATCAACCATTCACAACTATTCTCCACTCACGCTTGTTCATTGCACGCTCTCTTGCCACCTCCATATTCATGTCACTCTTTCC
>SDVV010041609.1:0-10419 GCA_016164225.1 Gammarus roeselii | reverse complement strand
CATATACATATATATATAACATCTGGATGTAAGCCATGCATGCAATAGAAATAGTTTCCATTAAGATATTCGAATATATTATTTATTCCTGCGATTGTGAGTATTTTTACTAGTGTGTCTCGGTTTCTGTCCAAGCTGATCAACCTATCGTGAGCAGCACGCGACAACAGGGACATTCAAACCCGCAGCAACTCGGCCTGTGGGAAGGAGATGAAACATTTTGGCGATAAAGAAGCTGGATATTAAGCGTTCAAGTGAACGCTACCTCAGAACACACACGAAGGGAGCCGATACTGCTGCTTTTCACATTCAACCGCTCTGTTATGCACAGACTCACCTTGCTAATTCCCCTCTACACTCGTTCAAACAGTTACGGTAAATGATTGTATGATTGCCCAGGTGACACCTGGGCGACATTATTTATAGTAATAGGTTGCAAGACTACTCGAAATATTTGGTAGCTGATTCGTTAATGGCGACAAGCATGGCACTGCCAGTCGGTGAAACTTCCATTATGGAACACTAAAGTAGCAGATAAACATCGTCAGTTGTTGAAAAGTAGCAAACTTTATTCAATACTTCTTTGTAGACACAATTTAACAAGCCTTTATCATCATCTTCTCCCTTTGATCAGTATTTACCCGAGCACTGCCCTTCCCACATCCCTCCCTCCAACTAACACCACCAGAAACATCTCCTTGTATTTAACTGTACCTTCTGTTTGCGCGCTTACAAAATATATAGTCAATTCTCTCACCTTATTTTCAAGTCTATTGCAGAGGAGAGTTTGGCGTCTCTGAAAAGGAACGTCTTTCTCTTTGGAAAGTCTCTCGGCTTCTTAATTAAGCTTACATTTATAAACTTGAATGAAATAAGTGGGCAGAAAATCAAAACAAATTCTATTTCAGATTTCCGCGCCTTCAGTTCGTAAAGAAGGATTTTTAAGTCTTGGCGCAGTAGGAAGATTGAAAGACTGGGGATCTTGAATACTCTGGTTGTCTTTCTTCCGATTGCCATTTGAGTTCTTTTCTTTGTTTTTGAATGCATTACAGCAATAACGGTTGAATGATGGTGACATTCTCAGTGAACTGTCTCCAACTTTACTCAAAACATGATAAATAATACCGACAAATGACAGAAAACATCATCAAATTACAGTATAAAAATAACAATAACAATATATCGGGCTAAAAAAAATAGAATATTCCAAATTCATTTTGCATACATCATAAATTTTATCGGAAGAATGAAAACATCGCTTTACAGACGGTACTCGCCGGTGTTCAATTTCAGCATTTGTCAAATCAATTATAAATATCACTGAAAAATCGGTACTATTCATTCCCTTTTCAGCTGTAAAGTTTCTCTTGACACAGTTTACATAAAGGCTGTGGCATTAGAATCATAAACGCCATCTCAAAACTTCAAGCAGATTGGATGCGTCGAGCTACTAATCAGTGCACTCCCTTGTACCATCACCTGAGAAAGTCATACACCTGGTTATAAAATTCCCTCACGCGTATCATTTATTTGTAAGACATGTATGACACTATTTTTTGATATTATTATCTATATGGTTCAATTGACTTGGACTCCGAATGACCCGCAAAACTTATGAGTTGTATATTCAAAAGTGCGTTAAGGTGCTTCATTATTGCAGGCAATGGTACATTTTCTTTGATCCCGTCCTGCCCCAGTGCCGGGGCATTAGTCTCATCGACGAAGACGTCGCCATTCATCCGTGTCGAGACAGCGTATTTATTTCCGCTGTCGCAATAAAGGCGACAGCGTATTTGGCAGTAAGAGTCGTGCCAGAAAAGCCTTGGGTGTACCGGCCTTGCCAGTAACTGCTTTGCCGGTATCGTCCTTGCCAGTAACCACCATTACAAAAAAAATACTCTCAACATCTTTTACAGAAACAGGCTGGTCATTAGCAACAAGTATTAATCCCTGCCAGTTGCAGTCATGACAGTAAAAGACTTACCGATGACATGCCGGATACAGCCTTGCCAGTAACGGCCTTGCCAGTGACGACCTTGCTTTAACAGCATCTCCAGCAAAAGTCTTGCAAGTCGCCGCCTTGCCAGTAATGGCTCTGCTTAGCACAGGCCTTGCCTGTACCGGTCTTTCCAGTATCATCCTTACCTGTAACGCTCTTGATTATAACACCCTTGCTTGTAACGGCCTTGCCTGTACCGGTCTTTCCAGTATCATCCTTGCCTGTAACGCTCTTGATTATAATACCCTTGCTTGTAACGGCCTTGCCTGTAAAGGTCTTGTGAGTAACGGCCTTTTCATTAACAACCTACCGGAAACGGCTTTTCCAGTGTTAACTTGCCAGTAATAGGATTGCCGGAAACCGCCTTTCCAGTAACAGCGTCGCCAGTAAAAACCTTGCTAGTAACAGCCTGGACAGTACCAGTCATGCCAGCAATGGCCTTGACAGTGTAGACCCTTCCATTACAAGCGTTGCCATTAACCGGGTTGCCTGTGACAGCTTCGGTGCTGGCCCGGTCCTTAACAGCAAGTTACTCCGGTTATCGAAACCAGAATAACTAATAGACGTGCTATCTGCTCCAGATCCGGTAAACAACATTAGTGTGAAAACTCACAAGGGTGAGCCAATTGGCTCTTTGAAGTTGGAGATGCTACACTTCCAAGGCATGGAGGCGTCAACAATATTCAAAATTTAAATGCCAAGCTAGTAATATGTCACGTAGGTATATAATAATAATAAGAAAGAGTTTATGCAAGCTGGTAAGCAGAGTTCCAGGGACAGTCCCCTAGTGAAGTTGGTGTTCATATTAAATGTTGGACAATTCGGAGAGTCGATGATGACGATGATAAGATCCTGGACACAATAATAGTGGGATAACAGCTGGAACAAAAATAAATACTCCTCTTCGGCCCCTTATTTGAACTTGAACAACTTTTGATAACGTCTTTAGGTGAGAAAATAAATATTTTCCAAACATCTATTTTCTGAATTGAGAACAGGGTAAGCGTCACATTTGGACACGACGATTGTTCACTGCCGAAGACCTGCAAGTTGGCAGAGCTTTCGGAATAGGGCCTTAAAGTAAGTAATTGTTTTATTCTGATGAGGTCGAATAACCAACACGTCTCCTAACAGGGGCGTGAGAATCATCGTTAGGGTCTCAATAATGGGTAGGCAGCTCAATTGATCCATGGCTAAATATACGACGGTAGAGCCACAAACACCTGTGGGAAACTCGATAGCATCTCCTGCGTTTATGCGTGCGGGCTTTCAAACAAGGGCCTACTTTCCTGCGACAACCAACCCTTCTTAATATGAGAACATAAATGTTTAATTAGTTTGACAAGCGTAGGGAGTTCTATTCTTCAAAATAAATGTATAATCAGAATTGCATGTCACTTGTGTTTAGTTTTTCATCATTTCAGATTTTAAAGAGGTTAATTTTTATTATGCCAATTGTTGGCTGCCGCATTCCTTTGCTCAATCATCACTTTGCTTATGAATTTCTTTGCTCCCGAATATATTTGCTCACAAATTCCTTTGCTCACGAATCCCTTTGGTCACAAATCCTTTTGCTCACAAATCCCTTTGCTCACAAATCCCTTTGCTCACAAATTCCTTTGCTCACGAATAGCTCTGCCCACGAATTCCTTTACTCACGAACACCTTTTCTCACGAATCCATTTGCTCACGAATATATTTTGCTCACAAATTCCTTTGCTCAAGAATCCCTTTGTTCACAAATCCCTTTGCTCACAAATCCCTTTGCTCAAAAGTCCCTTTGTACACAAATTCCGTTGCTCACGAATAGTTCTGCCCACGAATTCCTTTACCCACGAACGCCTTTTCTCACGAATCCGCAGTTTACAGTGATTGTTGCGATCGTTTGCTTTCGTGATTGGACACTACTGTTCATGTCTCTTCTGCTACTCTCAATTGTCCGCTTTTCTGTAACTCCTTTACCATTCTCCTACGAGAATATAGGTCTTGATTTATAATTTCCCTGCAAATAATTATCACTGTAAACTGCTGATGAACACGAGTGTAATGCTTAGAGATGGATATTTTCCGCGATTTTTAATTGAGCTTGGCAAGATCAAGTATCTGGACTACGTATCCGGACCAAATTTGGTCTGGACCAAGTATCCAGACCAAATATGCTTGTATGTGAAAAATGAAATAGATTGAGCAAATATTTTTTTTGCGATATCATCTTTTGAAGTTGAATGAGTGACTTCATGAATAGCTTTCTTTCAGACACAATTTAGAAGAACAGTTTATGGCAGGTGATATTTCGAAACAATATGTCCATTGGATTATATATTTTTTCCACATAATAACAAAACATATCTTGACGGGACACTGGCACAATAACGTTTTGTACAAAAAAGAAGCGTCTGATATGAGTTTACGCATACCAATGTCACCTAATGTTTATTCAAAAGTCGTCTGATTTCGTCGGTCGATCCAAGGCATTATTTGGTCGGTTTTTGGTCGTATCGTCGGTGAATCCGACGAATATTGATGGAATACGGCTAATCTCGACTACCCGCCAATATACCTGTTTGTGACAATAATTTATCGTGTTTTTAAGTAAACGATGATGTTCTTTCCTCGATGTCTTCGGCAATCGGTATAGCGATGGAGAACAAATGATTTTCGTCTAATTTTTTTTTAAAGACAGCTTTTCTCTCCATTCGATGAAAATTCAAACCGACGGAATGATCTGGAAAGACCGTTGAGAATGCCCTAGAGAATTCCACCGGCTTTTTTAAGGCAACGCGGTCTTGGCACTCATATTCTTTATGGTTGGAGGGTCTCAAACCGCGCTGACCCGGCGAAGTTAGCGAGGCACAAACACTCTGTTTGATCGTCAGAGGAAGGTCGTCATTATCTAGACAGACCCTGGCGGACATTGTCGACGGCCGATATTTTGATGTTTGAGGTAATGTGCCTTTAATGCTATAATATCCCCGTGAACAGCTGATATGGAAATTGTATGGAAGGCAGCTCTGCAACTGACGACAAATAAGTGACCAATTACATAAGAGGAAAAGGAAGTTATTGCTCCAAATGGATTGTTTTTGGTTACCTGTTCATTTTCCTCGTACTTGATATTCAATGTTTAAAGTGAAATTTGTTAATTGCACGTACAATGAACAAATCAGAAAATGTTTTCCATATCATTGTGTTATGTTATTAAAATTCAATAAATCTCAAAAGTATCTTACAGTAATTTACAGTAATTGCTCCAATATTTATCCACTGCAATTTCCTAAGACAGTATCATCAGTAAATTTAAAAATTTGAAATGCTAGTGGCAATTCCTGCTCAAATGCCATTAAAAAGACTGCCGCAGTCATCCGCCTGTTAGATCGACTCTGTACATCTTGCTGACCTACTACTGATGGTAATGCATACAGCCTACGAATAATGACCAATAATTAATTGCCATTTAATTACACAAATACTCTGGTGGCACTCACAAGAAGAAGGAAAAACCCGTCTCTACTCCCACATCTTCTGCCCCTCGTACTGACGTGCTCATTTTGAGAAACAACTGATTTAAAAGCTCGGAAATTGGGAATATGTATTTATTTTTCTTTCTGACTTTTTCCAGCTAAGTTGATAATTGTAAGCGAAGTTTTTGAGGCCAGGGACTTTTTGTTGAGTGAGAATTTTGTTTTCCAGACACAAAGTTCTCGAAGTCACTCAGCCAGACGAAGTTCTTCAAAGAAAATGTCTACTTTTGAAATTGGGCAGGCGGAAGAATTCATTTCGAGGTCGTCTGTCTAGTGTTGTTACTTTATAGAAGAGCGGGTGTGGGACGGGCAGTAAATACCTAGACTTTGTTCGTGGGAGGTGGGAGAAGAGGGAGGGTTTTGTTCGTAGGTGGTGGGAGAAGAGGGAGGGTTTTGTTCGTGGGTGGTGGGAGAAGAGGGAGGGTTTTGTTCGTGGGTGGTGGGAGAAGAGGAAGGGTTTTGTTAGTAGGTGGTGGAAGAAGAGGAAGGGTTTTGTTAGTAGGTGGTGGAAGAAGAGGGATGGTTTTGTTAGTAGGTGGTGGGAGAAGAGGGAGGGTTTTGTTAGTAGGTGGTGGAAGAAGAGGAAGGGTTTTGTTAGTAGGTGGTGGAAGAAGAGGGATGGTTTTGTTAGTATGTGGTGGGAGAAGAGGGATGGTTTTGTTCGTAGGTGATGGAAGAAGAGGGAGGGTTTTGTTAGTAGGTGGTGGAAGAAGAGGGAGGGTTTGGTTCATAGGTGGTGGAAGAATAGGGAGGGTTTTGTTCGTAGGTGGTGGAAGAAAATGAACGGTTTTGTTTGACGGTGGTGGAAGAAGAGAGAAGGTAGTCCTTGGCGGCTTGGTGTGGATTAGCGATAAAAGTTTGGTATGCTCCAAGCGTGGCGGGGCTTTTTCCTTGATTTATTTTTGTATCCCAAAAGGAATGTCTCAAGAGCCGTTCACAGAATACTTTCTTCGTTTATTGTCCTCCTATCAATGTTTTCAAAACATCTTTTTCAAATAGGGTTCCCCATTCCTGTGCCTCGATCAAATATGGTTCCCATTCCTTTGCCTCGAACATATATGGTTCTCGTTCCTTTGCCTCGATCAGATATGGCTCCCCACTCCAGTGCATAGAACTATTAGGGTTCTGTAGCGCCCACGCCATCTGCTGATGGAAACCATTCATGCACAAAAAGTAAGGACATTAGGCGACCCATCCGAATCCCCCATCCATGTTTTCACCTTCAACTGTCGTCGTTACATAATCCGTCGTTTCAGACTTGGGCCAATCACACTTCACATGTAGACGCAACACAGCGCCGAGCTATCCGTGCATGCTCGATCAATGTATCACCAACAGGATGTAGTTGACAAATCCCATTTGAGGAATGCTTACTCAAGACAGAAGTCAGCAGACGCTGACCAGGTACTTCTGCTTACACGCTACCTAGCAGCAGCGCTTCATGAAAAGCAAATGGATAGATCCAGTTAGCCGGACGTTTCGCGTGATCATCACCGCATCCGTTTAATCCACATAAAAGGCCAGGGCTGAGCTGAGACCGGACTCCGCAGTTGTAATGTGCAGTTCTGCATACTAGCTCCTCCGCTGAGCCACGCCGTCGTCCTCGCCGTTCTTAGTCTCACGCCGTTACATTAAATAGTCTCCACCGTCGAGGCTACCAAGTGTGTTGTATAGAGAGTTTAACGTCGTCTTCAGACTGGGTCGACACTGCATCCTACCACGCGCCCACATCCCAACACGTTCATACGACGGCACGCTCCGGAGCCAATCGGAGATCTGCGGCACTATAGTGTGCCATGAGAACGTTCTTCTGGCACCTAGAACGGCGCGTGGGCGTTCCACACTTCGGATCCTCGGACTGCGCAACAATTTCCCGGTTAAGTAACATCCATGATAAGTTCCTAGCCGTAGGAAGTGTACGTAGAGTGGCAAGGCCTTTAGATAGAAGCTGACATTAATCTAGAAGAGCCCGTAGCGCTAGGTTGTAACGTGTCCATGTCCGCAGACGCCGTGGAAGAGCCCGTAGCGCTAGGTTGTAACGTGTTCTTGTCCGCGGACGCCGTGGAAGAGCCCGTAGCGCTCACGTGTATGGTGTAGTGTCTTGTGTTGTGTGCCCCGTTTTGGCTGAGTTATTGAGAGCCCCGTAAGGGCTGAGTCGTTCCCAGTGTTGCGTAGAGTTGCCGAACCTAGCTTCGGCTTGCGTGTTTTAGTGTGATTTCAAAAGTATATTATATTAAGTAAGCCGTGTATAACTACCCCCACCGACTTTGCGTGTTGCTGAATAATAGTAGTTAGATTTACTTTCTGAGTTACTCTCCCAAGGACAGTAACAGAGGATTGCAGCTATTAAGCTTCCCCCTTGTCCTCTTCTCACAGCTGATTAAATATGATACTGATTTTATTAGAAAATAGGAGACCGGAGTCGTGAAACATCTTCACAAAATAGACAGAAACGCTTCATTAGGGTGAAGCGTAGATAGAGGTCTGCACCAGAGGCCGCGGACCCTTCACGAAGGGCGGAATTCCTCGCTGGTGCCTCAGACGTTTCACGGTTACCTCCGAGATACCAAGTCCCTACGCTGTTACCCCAAGGTTTTTCACTGGCCCGAGCTTCTTTGCCGTAGGAACAAACAGTTTTCCCAAGTACCCCGGAGGTCTGAGCTCTTGCATTGGAACCCCGGGTACCTCCCAGTTCTCCCAGTTCCCAATTCCTGTGCCTTGATCACAATATGGTTCCCCATTCCTGTGCCTCGAAACATTATTCAACAATTATAATTTTCTCAATGTTGCTTGTATGGTTTGTACTCGAGACTTCCGAACACTTTGCATGAACACAATCTGCAATAACCGAGACAATTTTTCTCAAGAAAAGCTGATGGTTATGAAATGTTTTAGCATCGAGTCCCTCTGTGAGCGTCCAAACTGTGCCAACGTTTACATTGCTTTATTCATACCGCTTCTCATTTCTGATGTCATATCTGTTCCTCCCATATCTGTTTCACGGGCATTTCCTCAAGAAATCACATTGCCTTGAAAATGCATCTCTACCAAAAATAATTACACACGCAAACGTTGCACACGCATTAGGATGACGCAAAGAAAATTATTTTTATTTTACGTCTCGTGCAGAGCAAGCTCGGAGTTGGTGTAGGATCTTCGGTGCCTCGACTGAACGTGTCGAGGCCCGTTTCCATTGCAAGACAAAATATTTTTGATGGGTATTTCGATAAATGATATTTGATGAGGTGACTCCCCCCTGTTGTAATACCATTGCAACTTTTTCCATTAATATTTACGAGAAAAATTATTCAAATTTGACGAGGTCATCACGTATAGAGGTAATCTATCCAGTTGTGTATTCGGAAACAAATTAGAGCCATTTCCTGTCCATGATGTGCCACCGACACTGGTCTGGGAGAACTTTCTTGGACTTGGTGAGCATCCTCAGTGTAAAGTAATATTTTCGGTGGATATTTCTATTAGTGTGGACCCAAGTGCAAATAATAACCTACTGGGTCTTAATTATTTAGAGGAATTGACTCTGAATGCATGTTATGTCGAATTGAGCGCTGTCGGAGAGGCAGTGTAAGGTCATCTTTTACAGCAATTGATTGAACTATTGATTAATTTACCAGATATTCCCATCACAGCCATTGGGACAATTCGTGTTTGTTTGAGTTTTGTTTTAACTATTTTGACATATAACACACTGTGGTGGATAAATTGACGCAACTTATTAGAAAAGTTACCCAGGCTGTGTTATCAAAATAAAGTAAAAGAAGTCAACAAAGGAACCGTGGCATCAACTGTCCATTGCTCAACAATTGAATGTAACGGAATATAATACAATACCTGTGATTATTGATCCAGTCAACAACCTTGGAAGCAATTATGTGTTTGGGGAAAACATTTTTAAAGTTGAAATATGAAACCATAATTACGTTTCCTTCCTGAAAAAAAACTAGTGTAACTTTGATGAAAAATCAACGTGTTAAAAAAATACACAGAGATGCTCCAAAAGAAAATACAGACAAAAAGTTTGAGCTTGCTGCTAAAACGTCACAAAATCAGACTTTGTGAGTTATTGAGCGAATAATTCCTCAAACAAACCAATCCAGTCCAGCGATGGAAGAAGAACTTAAAGAAATGTGTCCCTGAAGTCATGCAGATGTTTAGTTTTCTGGCGTTCATTTTTGTTCTATTTATCTTTGTCCTAGAAGCGTCCACACAACGTGAGCTACTGCACTGCGTGAGCTACCGCACTGCGTGAGTTACCGCACAGAGTGAGTTACCGTACAGCGTGAACTACCGCACAGCGTGGGTTACCGCACTGCGTGAACTACCGCACAGCGCGAGTTACCGCACTGCGTGAACTACCGCACAGCGTGAGTTACCGCACTGCGTGAACTACCGCACAGCGTGAGTTACCGCACTGCGTGAACTACCGCACAGCGTGAGTTACCGCACTGCGTGAGCTACGGCACAGCGTGAACCATCACAATGCTTGTTGTTTCAGAACACTTTCCAACAAACTGTTGCAAGAAAAACGCTTGGTGTCTGAACATAAGAGTGCTTGGTTGAGAAATGAAATTGAGTTTACACTTCGATTTTCAATTTCTCTGATACATGCATCGTGATCCTACTTTGCTGGTGACTGTGTGTGGAAATAAAAATTGCAACTTGCAAACTCGCTTCGAGGTTGAAAAATAGCATTTTTAAAATTAATATTCGTACATGAAAGGCATCAACGCTATCTAATGTTCTGGTGTACAGGTCGTTGAGGTATTAAAAGAAATCTGGCCGTAGTCATGCTCTTCAGTAAATATTAACCTTCAGATACATCACAGTAGGTTGAAAATCTCACATTTGAGGAACAATTATAAAAATAACGAGTATATA
>SDVV010041608.1:0-10419 GCA_016164225.1 Gammarus roeselii | reverse complement strand
CCAGTTCCGGACCCTAGGCCCCCCGCCCTCCCCCGTTTCTGCGCGCACCCCCGTACGCTCGGTGAGTCAAGGTGCATGCATCGCGTCCTACCCCCCCGCCCACCAAAATGACTCTAGAAAGCGGTTTTCGCAGTCATACCTACTACTGTCAGGACCTTATGGCGTTCATCACATCGTGTAACCGAGTGAGTGAACTTGTGAGTGACCAGTAGCGAACATTTAACTTTTAACTGAGCATGAGTATCACTTTTTCCGAAACATGGCAAGAAGCCGGAGATATGGCAGAGTATATTTAAATTACATAATAAATAGGCGGTCCATCCCGATGACACATAGCATTGCGATCAGACATTATGTTTTTATGCCGTAATTGGTTGATCATCTGCCTGGAACGTTGGGAGGCAAAAGTTGTCTGGTTATGTGTGGGTGTGAGTTTGAGGGTTCTGCCATACATGCATGTAACGGTTCTGTCATACTTGCATGTTTGATCCAGGCAGGGCATATTTAAAGTATCGGTGTGCAATGATATCCCTGTCTTTATACGTGACGTTAAATTACACGCTTTGCGGGAATACGGAAGTAGTGATAATGAATCTCATTGTGTCTATCGCTATCGGGGATAAAACAGAGTCGTGTTAACAGGGTGATAGGGTTGATGCTCTGAGCGAGCTGCAAAATATAGTGTTACGTTGTCAGTTCCGTGTTAATCGTCATCAATTGTTTGACTCTGCCTGCCCCTTCCTGCGGGCAAGCAGTTGAGTGGTACATTTCTGTTTGCAAGAAGATACGGTTGCGCAGTTCCGAATGTAAGCTGGTGGTAGCTTGTTGAAACTATTTGGACCTGAAATCGTGAAAGTTTTGGCCCCAATCTCTGTTCTTCCGAACTCGGTGTCAATGTTATCTTCATTCCGTGTTGATCGTTGATGGGCAGCTTTTCGAGTTGTCAACACAACACCGTTTGAACAGGAAAGCTTGTTCTGAATTTAAAAAACTCGTATTGCTTCGCTCAGCTCTAGTCGTTCCTGGATGTTTAGCCACCCGAGTTTTTTTAGAATTGGTGTCACGTGATCGCTCTTTCTAAGAATCCCATCGTGAGCTACTTTTGCGGTGAAGTTTATGCTGCGTTGAATCTCTGAGAGTAATGTTTTCGTGCACTTTCCCCACATGGTAGGGCAGTAGTTTAAATGTGAAAAAATCAGAGCATTGATTACGAGAAGTCTGAACTTGAAGTCGAGTTGTTTTTTTGTTCGACTGAGAAACATTAGTGTACCATTCAGCTTGGAACAGAGCTTATCAACATGATATCCACATGTCATATTGGGATCAAGTCACACTCCCAAACTCTTGACTTTGTTGTTAAGATGGATTGTTGCGCCCATACAATCAACTTCAAAATTCTCGGAAACTGTCCGTGTATTTGTTTTGGATCCCAGGATAATGCACTGTTTTACTTGTATTAACTTTGAGCCAATTTGAGGAATACCAGTCCATTATGTGGGTCAGCGCTGTTTCTGCACCCGTCTTCAGCTTTTCTAATTCGTTTGCTGGTCTAACGAACAACAATTGAACATCGTCTGCGTATAATGTCATTCTGGCGTTGTCGAAGGGGTTTCCAGAGTTTATGTCGTTGATAAACAGAAGGAAAAAAAACGGTCCGAGAATCGAGCCTTGTCTTGGAGAAGATGTGATCTTTCCATCTAACACGACAGACTGGGACCGATGCCTGAGATAGCTTTCAAACCAGGGTGTTTGGATCTTCAGTGGTAGCAGCACTGTTAAAGGCTTTTGAGAGGTCCAGCAGCACGAGTAATGATAGACTGTTTTCGTCTATAGCTTTGTATACGAGTTCGGAGATTTTCAGTAGCGCGTCTTCAGTAGAGGTCTTCCGTCTGTGTGCTTACTGACAGTCATTGATCAGGTTTGACTCTTCTAGGTAGTCAAGTAGTTGACGCGCAAAGATCTTTTCCAAGATTTCCGAAGTTACTGGCAGGAGGCTTATGGGTCTGTGATTTGAAGGGTTGTTTACCTCCTCCTCTTTATGGATAGCTTTGATTAGTGCTTGTTTCCAAATTTTGAGAGAAGGTATTTGTTGTAATGGATGTGTTGATGGGCAGCTGGGTATATGGCAGAATAATTTCTAACCCGTCCTTGAGGTACTGTAATGCAATACCGTCGTTCCCACTGGAATTTGTATTTTTGAGTGCATAAATAGCCATAACAATTTCCAATCTGCTTACCGGGCTCGGTGTCTTCATTTGGTTCTTCTTGGTGGATGATTCGTTTTGTGATGGAATTGTGAACATAGTTGGCTTAGCCGTCACCGGAGTTTCGTGAACCATCGAGGAAGTTTTGTTGAGTTCGTTCATTACCTCTTTGTATGTGTGCTTTCCAACGTCAGGGAAAAACTCATTTGATGATTCTGCTATTTCTGAAGGGTTTTTATAATTTGAAGACTTTTTTGGTTTCTTGTGGTGCACAAGGTTCCCATGGATGTTCCAAGTCTGTTTCGGGTTGTTTTTTGCTTTTTCTATTCCAGCAAGGTGCGCATCTCTCTTTGCTTTGCCTATTAGTTTTTTTACGCATTTGCTCATCGGTTGGCAAGCCACTCGCAGGACTTTTAAAACACGCGATTCGTCGATCAAATCTGTGCTATTTGAGTCGGTGTTATTTTTTCCAACATTTTTGTTGGCTAGACCTTTCAGCAACTTTTGAAAATATTTTGGGTTTTGTATTTCCCGATTGAGTTCGGGAGTCATCCAGCTGACTGGAGGGCGTGTAAGTTTTTTTGTGATTATTGGTGATACTTTGCCGAGGGCCGCTGAGAACGTGTCTATATAAATGGTCCATTGAATATTCACATCGTCCGTAATACGCATGTCGTTGAACAATGGTACTCTTTCCCACAACTCTTGCTTCATTGTGTTTCGTGAGTAGTTTACTTTTGTTCTATACGTTCGAATAACTGGTTTCCGTTTTTCTTTGCGTACATTGATCAGGCAGCTTATTTCTTTGTGGTCGGCAAGAGACTCACAGACGTTGGTGTTCAGGACAGACGATTGATTGTTCGTGATTATCAGATCAAGCAACGAGCTACTTTCTTTTGTGATTCTAGTTGGCTCCTCAATGAGCTGTTTTAGTTTTAGTCTTTTAATTATTGAGCTCAATTTATTTGGCTTTAATTGATTGTCGTTAAAATCTCACATGACAGACATGTTCTTTTCCAAATTAGCTGCTGTCTGGAGATTGGTTTCTATGTAGCTGAATGACTGGTTGCTGGCTTTGGGATGCCTGTAAATGGCTCCGACAATAAAAGTTTTGTTTTTTCTTACATGAACGGTAATCCAAACATCATCAACTTCGTCTCCGTTTCCAACCGTTTTCCATGTCCTGGTTATAAACTCATTTATAGCGTAAATGCAGGCGTCGCCTCCTCTCTTACCTCGGTCATTTTGTACCCATTAACAGTTTGTACCCATCTATCTGTATAAAATGGCTATCCATGGTTTGTACCAGTCATGTCTCAGTAAGACAGAGTATATCAACATCTTCATCAGTCAACATTAGTTTGATTTGGTCTATCTTAGACAAGAGACTTCTAACATTAATGTGTTTTATTCGTATGTGGTCTTTGTCTTTTAGCCGAGTCTTGCTAACCTCGTCGTCGGCTTCACAAAGGGCGCGAATGCCGTCTAGTCACATGTGCTCTGGCGCCCTGCGGTGACTATTGCTGCGATCTATGTTACTTTTGTCGATGACCACGTTGCTGCCTGTAAGGAAGTTCTGGCTGTCGAGGACGCTGCCCTGCTCGTCCTCTGCGTAGATGCAGGTGTCAGGTGCATCATATAGGGCGGTGAATTGGTTAGAGTAGAAGTTTCTACCATTTGGTGTTCTATTTGCATTGGAGGATTTCAAAAATGTCTGCTTGGGGACAAGTGCACTGTAATGACTGTCCTTTAGGTGAATTAATACCTTGATACCTGACTGGTTGTTATTTCAGTGTGGCTCGATTGACCTTATCGTTCTATTGGCGAAACCGTCTCCCTAAACAATGTCAATATGATGCTCCGGAGCGTTGCTCAGCATTGTGAGGATCAGGTTTCCCATGGGTTGATTGTAGTTCCTGTTGTAGAAATACGCTTCCTTATATATCTGGTAGGCGTCTTTGTAATCATTTTTTGGTGGGAAACCCGAATAGTAGTGCGTGTTTGTGTTGGCCTCCTTCCATCCATGCGACGCTAAGTAACGAGGCAATGTCTTGTTTTGGACAATACCCAATTTGGTATTTTCATGATTGGCTAAGAGCGTGTATTAGGAAATAGCTATCAGTGGGTTTGACATTAATTGTAGTTCCAGGTTATTTATTACCCAAGTGATTTTATGGGTTCTGTGTATATGTGGATTTTAATATCCTGTATCCCTGTTGGTTTGTGAGGGGCTGTTGCTTTTATGGGGATGATGGATGGGTGCCAAATGGGAACTGTTGGTCTGAGGACGATGATTGGGCATCGATTGTGAGCCTTTGGTGTGACAAGGATGACAAGGGGATACTGATTGTGAGCTGTTCTTATTAGGATTCTGAGGAGGTGCGGATTGGAAGTGGTTTCTGAGGTGATGATGATGAGGGGGCGCAAGCTGGAAGCTACTGGTGTGAGTATGATAAAGAGGTGCTGACTGTGAGCTGATTGTGTTGATATGATGAGGGGTAGCTGTTTTGGAGTTGCTGTCTTTTGTGTGATGTGCAGGCGCTGATTGGAAGCTGCTGGGGTGAGTATGGTTAGGAGGCGCTGACTGGGAGCTGTTTGTGTTAGGATGATGAGGGGTCACTAATTTGGAGTTGTTGGCGTTGAGTTGATGAGGAGACGTTGATTGGAAGCTACTGGTGTGAGTATTGTGAGGAAGCGCCTTCTGGGAGCTGCTTGTGCATGCGTTTGGCTGTTGTGGGATTGCTGTTTTGGAGTTGTTATCGTTGATGTGATGAGGAAGTGCTGATAGGAAGCTGTAGGTGAAATGACGATTGAGGGAGGCTGGTTGGGAACTGTTAGTGTGCGGATGATGAGGGGCTGCTGACTGGGAGCTGTTGGTGTGTGGATGGTGAGATGGCTCTGATTAGTAGTTGTTGATATAGGGGTGAAAAGGAGGCACTGATGGGTAGCTGTTGGTGTACGGATGGTGCGGAGGCGCAGATTGGTAGTTTTTGTTATAGGGATGGTGAAGATTTGCTGATTGGTAGTTGTTGGTATAGGGGTGATGAGAAGGCTCTGATTGATGGTTGTTGGTGCAGGGGTGGTGGGGAGGCGCTGGCTGGTAGTTGTTGGTATAAGGGTGATGAGAAGCCGCTAATGGGGAATTCCTAGTGTACGGATTGTGAGGAGGCGCTGATTGGTAATTGTTGGAATAGGGGTGATGAGGAGGCGCAGATGAGGAGCCATTGATGTGCGGATGATGAGGAGGCGCTGATTGGTAGTTATTGATTTTGGGGTGGTGAGGAGGCGCTGATTTGTAGTTGTTGGTATGGAGGTGATGAGGTGCCGCTGATGGGGAGCTGTTGGTGTGCGGATGGTGAGGAGGCGCTGATTGGTAGTTGTTGGTATAGGGGTGATGAGAGGCACTGATGAATAGCAGTTAGTATTCGGATGGTGAGAAGGCGTTGATCGGTAGTTGTTGTAATAGGGGTGGTCAGGAGGCGTGATTAGTATTTGTTGCTATAGAGGTGATGAGGAGGCGCTGATGGAGAGCTGCTGTTGTACGGATGGTGAGGAGGCGCTGATTGGTAGTTGTTGGTATAGGGGTGATGAGAAGGAGGCGCTGATGAGGAGCTATTGGTGTGCTGATGCTGATGAGACACTGATTGGTAGTTTTTGATATTGGGGTAGTGAGGAGGCGCTGATTGGCAGTTTTTGGTATAGGGATGGTGAGGAAGCGCTGATTTGTAGTTGTTGGTAGAGAGGTGATGAGGTGCCGCTGATGGGGAGCTGTTGGTGTGCGGATGGTGAGGAGGCGCTGATTGGTAGTTGTTGGTATAGGGGTGATGAGGAGGCACTGATGAAGAGCAGCTAGTATTAGGATGGTGAGAAGGCGTTGATCGGTAGTTGTTGTAATAGGGGTGGTGAGGAGGCGTGATTAGTATTTGTTGGTATAGAGGTGATGAGGAGGCGCTGATGGAGAGCTTCTGGTGTACGGATGGTGAGGAGGCGCTGATTGGTAGTTGTTGGTATAGGGGTGATGAGAAAGAGGCGCTGATGAGGAGCTATTGGTGTGCTGATGCTGATGAGGCACTGATTGGTAGTTTTTGATATTGGGGTAGTGAGGAGGCGCTGAGTTGTAGTTGTTGGTATAGGGGTGATGAGGAGGAGGCACTGATGAGGAGCTATTGGTGTGCTGATGCTGATGAGGCACCGATTAGTAGTTTTTGATATTGGGGTGGTGGCGGACGCTGATTGGTAGTTGTTGGTATAGGGATGGTGAGGAGGTGCTGATTGGTAGTAGTTGGAATAGGGGTGCTGGGGAGGCACTGATAGGGAGCTGTTGGTCTGCGGATGGTCAAGAGGCGATGATTGGTAGTTATTAGTGTAGGGGCGATAAGGAGGCGTTGATGGGGAGCTGTTTTTGTGCGGATGGTGGGGAGGCGTTGATTGGTAGTTGTTGGTATAGGGTAACTGAAGATGCGCTAATGGAGAGCTATACTAGTAGTGATGGAGTGTACCTGGTTTAGTTTGATGTGCAGTGGCATTGGTGAAAGGTGGAGCGAATAAATGGGATGCACGGGGCTTAGTTGGTGGGGTTTGGTTTGGTGTACAGCGGCTTGGTCTATGGGCAAAGGGTTATGAGAATCATTAAGATGGAAGGGCGGTTTACATGTCGTGTGTGTAAATACGGAGTGATGTGTCATAGATGATAAGCTTGTTAGCTGACGCTGAATTGAGGGAAGATAAGAGCGCCCTGCGTGCGTGTGTTTGTCCAGAAATGATTTGCCAAGCCAGCTGGTACTGAGAGTTGGGTCGTAGTACCTGAAGCATCGATGGTCGCTGTCTTGGTGGTTAGGTAAGTGGGTCGCTTGGACAGGTTAGGGGGGGTGCACAAGGTGACAGGTGATGTGCACGGTGTCAGTTGCCCGTGAGTGTATGTAGTCCGCTGTAATGCGACCAGTTAACGGTACAAGAGGCGTAGGCCGTGACAGTTTGTATTTGGCTGACTCGTGATTGTGTGTCGGCAAAAGAGGAGGACGGAGGTGTGGCAGCAGGAAGCAGCAAAAGGGAGGGCATGCAAATGACCGCATATTATGGTCATTGTGATAGTAGAGGATTTTGAGACCGTTGGAGGAAGTTTTGGGGAGAATTACCTATAACAACATATGTAAGAGCTTGCGGTTCAATCCCTTGCACAATGTACGAATTAGTCAAAATTCACAAAATTGATTATCCGATACGGACCATAATTTCTTCTATATAACTTTTAATACAATTTGTCTAAATATCTGATCCCCTTCCTGTCTCGTCTCACGAAAAATGAGTACAGTATAATAAATTCTAAGTCGTTTGTTGAAGAAATTAAACGACTTTGGTTCAACAGATCAACATATAGGGCTAGTTTTGATGTTACGTCTTTGTTAACCAATGTACCCGTAATGGAAACTTGCTAAATTGTTCATGATAAATTGTACCACCCAGGAGCTTTGTTACCTTTCGACAG
Source organism: Gammarus roeselii (assembly GCA_016164225.1). Classification (NCBI taxonomy): domain Eukaryota; kingdom Metazoa; phylum Arthropoda; class Malacostraca; order Amphipoda; family Gammaridae; genus Gammarus; species Gammarus roeselii. The sequence continues at coordinate 2,730 of SDVV010041608.1, read as the reverse complement.
GAAAACATTTTCTAAATTGCTCAATATTGCTGCCTCGCAATCGGTTTTTCTTCTCATTTCCGTGTTGTACAAACAAATTGACAGGTGTTCAATGGGGGTGTCCCTCAGCCCTACTCTAGATAAAGTATTTTTTGTGCAATCACGAAGAAGTGTGGTTAGATAATTCTCCATGTACATTCAAACCACTATATTATAGGAGATATGCTAATGACTAATTTGTACTTTTCCGTGAAAAACATTACGTGAGTAGTGTATACCGGAGCAAGACGCGGATGTGAAGGAATTAGATAGGCCATAATTAGCGAAGCAAGACGCGGATGTGAAGGAATTAGATAGGCCATAATTAGCGGAGCAAGACTCGGATGTAAAGGGATTAAATAGGAATTAATTAACGGAGCATGACGCGGATGTGAAGGAATTAGATAAGCCATAATTAGCGGAGCAAGATGCGGATGTGAAGGAATTAGATAGGTCATAATTAGCGGAGCATGACGTGGATATGAAAGAATTAGATAGGGATTAATTAGCGGAGCAAGACGCGGAAGTGAAGGAATTAGATATGATTAATTAGGGGGTACAAAACGCAGATGTGAAGAAATTAGATATAGGATGACTTGATTTTTGAACCTATTATCGAATGTAATTGTTATGAAGTATATTATTCGTTAATATGTCTAACTCATGCGCTGTATTTCTCGGACATTGTGGTTTTATGTTAAGACAAATTGATCTTGCAGTCAAGCTAGTTACTGATAGTACATAGAGATACCATGAACGCAAGTTTTTTGTGAGACCACCCGGTAAGTTGAGAGGGGGTGGTCCGAATGATCTGTATCTGTCAAATGTCACACAAAGATTTTATCTCGAGAAATATGGTCCTCTTGGAGAATAGTTTTCCATACGGTAAATTTCAGTTTCCTTACGGTATCTGGTTGCTTTCATTTACGATTGCTTACGTACGTATTATATAGATGTGCGTTATTAGGTTTTGTCAACGCAATATATGATTGTTTTGGAATATTTCGCACGGTAGGAGGGCATGATATATATTACTATGTTTTTTACTGAATGAGTCATTTGAATAGAAGGCATTGTTTATTCATGTTATTTTATACTGCATGATTGATATTATTGATAAAATCCACTCGCTTTTTCCCATTTAATACATGTATACTTTTCATAGGTTTGTCAGGATCCAATGTTAAGAAAAAATACATTGTAGTTTTAGGTTAAGACAAATTAATCTTGTGAGGAAGTATGGTATTTGTTAGTGTGTCTGACTCAGTCTCTGTATATCTCGGACATTGTAGTTGTAGGTTAAGACAAATTGATCTTGTGAGGAAGTATGTTTTTTTGTTAGTGTATCTGACTCAGTCGCAGTATATCTCGGACATTGTAGTTGTAGGTTAAGACAAATTACTATTGTGGTCAAGTTAGTTACTGATGGTACATTGAGACTGCCCGAAACGGTCTACTGAAGGAATATGATAGGTCATAATTACCGGGGGGTGGGGTAGGTGTCAGGCGTATGGGACAATAAGGAACAAGTTTTGAGAGACCACCCGGGAAGTTGAGAGTGGGTGGTCCGAATGATCTGTATCTGTTAAATTTCATACAAAGATTTATCTCGAGATATATGGTCCTCCTCCTCCCTCCTCCATACGGTAACTTAGAGTTTCCTTACGGTATCTGGTTGCTTTCATTTACGATTGCTTACGTAGGGACTATATAGATGTACGTTATTTGGTCTTGTCAACGCTATATATGATTGTTTTGGAATATTTCGCACGGTAGGAGGGCATGATATAAATTACTATGTTGGTTATTGAACGACTCATTTGCATATAAGCTATTATTTATGCGTGATATTTTACACAGTACGATTGATATTATTTGATTAAATCCACTCGCATTTTCACATATAATGTATTTTTTTCTGAGATGGTTGTAGTGGGGTAAAATTGATCACTAACTGTTGCTCGTTATATATATTTTCCGATTTTGGTATGAATAGTGTTATAGCAAGTTTTCTGGTGAGGGTGCCCTTGAGGACAGACGTACGCAAAAAGTTGGATGCGCTCCTGGAAAATTAGGTGAGATTGCTCATACCTATTTTTGTCTTATAACAAAGTTCCGTATCGTGGTTACTGTGTTTGAGTATATTTTTCGTTGTATATTTATGTCTGGATTATAATTCTATATATTTTTCAGTACATGAATTGTGTATTCATATCTAGTTGTGGTTTATTTGACTCCTTTCGGAGGCTGTTTGGTGGAGTTTTTAGCGGTGGGATGCTTGATTCAACCTTGATATTGAATATAGGTTATGTTTTGTGTTTTATATCTATTTAGTTCATATGTATATTATATCTATATGAATAGTATGGTTTATTTGCTGGTAGTATGCGGGTTAATTGGATGCGCTCCTGAAAAATTTGGTGAGATTGCTCTTACCTATTCTTTGTCTTATAACTTAGTTCCGTATCATGTTTGCTATGTTTGAGTATATGTTTCGTTGTATATTTAGGTCTGGATTAAAATTCTATATATTTTTCCTGTGCATATACTTTGTATTCTCATCTAGTTGTGGTATATTTGACTCATTTCGGAGGTTGGTTGGTAGAATTTTTAGCGGTGGGATGCTTGATTCAACTTTGATATTGAATATAGGTTATTTTTTGTGTTTTACATCTATTTAGTTCATATGTATATTATATATATATACATATA
>SDVV010041607.1:0-10419 GCA_016164225.1 Gammarus roeselii | reverse complement strand
TCGGTGTCACCTCTTGCTGGTGGGTGTGCGTTGTCACTCTCTTGCTGGTGGGTGTGCGGTGTCACTCTCTTGCTGGTGGGTGTGTGATGTCACTCTCTTGCTGGTGGGTGTGCGGTGTCACTCTCTCGCTGGTGTTGCGGTAGACCAGCACACCCTGCGGGGGAGCGTGCGACGACTTCGCGTTGGGGGCCCCGGTGGAGCGCGAAGGCGGCTGCTGCTGCTGCTGCTACGTTGAACCTATTCTGAATCGACGTTAAACCTGCCTTGAATCTACGGTAAACCTACTCTATCGTCGTTAAACTACTCGGTATCTGCTTTGATCCTACTCGGTGTCTACGTTGAACCTACTCGGTGTCTACGTTGGACCTACTCGCCATCTACGTTGGACCTACTAGCCATCTACGTTAAATCCACTCGGCATCTACGTTGAACCTACTCGCCATCTACGTTGAACCTACTCGCCATCTACGTTGAACCTACTCAGTGTCTGCGTTGAGCCTACTCTGTAACTGCGGTAAACCTACCCGGAATCTGTGTTAGACCTACTCGGAGTCTGCGTCGAACCTACTCAGAATCTGCTTTGAACCCACTCGTGATCGGTGCTGCATCTAAGCTGTCTAAGCCTTTAAGCTCCTGTGCAAGTGAGGTGGCCTCTCCACCCCATTATGCACAGGAATAATAATACATCTACGTGGATACGCGCCAACTCTTTACTTTCTTGTACGCGCTAGTACGCGAACATTCCACATTTAAATGTGTACTTGATTTAACCCTGACAAGACTAATCTTTTCGCACGCGGGGCCGTGTGAACTTACCTGAATCAGTGACGGTCGCGCCCGACGGGGGAGCCTATTATGACTCACGTTGAGGCTCTGGTGGAAATGAGGCCCAAATCAAATCCATCCATATAGAGGTTGAACAGCCAGGGAGACATCACGCAGCCTTATCTCAGTCCCACTTTCACTGTGAACCAATCACTCACCTTGCTTCCCACTCTGACACATGCTCGGCTGACAACATAGACTCTTCATTGCTTACAACAGATGTCCGCCCATTTCATACAAATGCAACACCCTCCACAGCGCTTCCCTGTCGATCCTGTCTTATGCCTTTTTCAGATTCATGAAGGCCCAGAACACATCATTTCCTTTGGCAAGCTACTTCTCACAGACCTGTCTCACTTTAAAAATCTGATCTGTAAATCCTCGACCACTCCTAGAGCCACGCTGTTCCTCTCCAATTGCGCAGTTCGTACAGTCTCTACTCCTTTTGATCAGCACTCTCATGTACAACTTACCAACCACACATAACAGACTGATACCTCTCGAGTTGCAGCATTAATTTTAGCTCCTTTGCCCTTATATGGCGGAACAATGCAGGCACTGCGCCACTTAATCGGTACCACGCCTGCCACTAGGAGTACACCTACGCATATTCCTAGACTTTTGACTTTAATGGTTTGGGTGTAGTTTACAGGTATATAATATTTATACGTATGCGTTTAGGCTCTATTGGCCTAAAACTAACTTCAACTAAGTACTAACTACTAACCAATCCAATATGATGCCAAATAAAAAAAAAAACGAAAAAGCCTCAAATCTTCTGAGTATGGTATTGGCATTTCATGAATCATAAATCTATTATCAAATTTAGAAAACAATCAATATTATTATTTGACTGTAAAAGTCTGAACTTTTCACTATTTAATTCAATTTTCCCCAATAAAACCCGATTTTACGAGAAAAAAAATCACAGGCCCCCCCATTCCAAGTTTTTTCCCCTTTTTTTCCCGCCCTGACTACAACCATCTTTGGAGTAGCTTGTGACACGGGTATGACATTGAAAACTCACACAAACAACATCGGCACTAAAGCCAGCCCTAGACTGAGCGTGTCCCGGGCATTTACCACAATTATTTACGGTCACACCAAAGACTCAATTACAACACTGTACAAACAATTCATCAGACCCAAAATCTCGTAGGTAAACAACGTTTGGTCCTCTGACCTTGCACCGACACACATTAATTATTTACAATGAATACAGATCGCAGCCTTGCGCAACGTAACGGTCTGCACACAGAATACGCCCATTCCGCACTTTCATAAGGAAACTCTGATCCTCCCTCTCAAACATCATCTGGATATGAGAAGGATTCGATTCTTTCGCAAGGTTGTAGACGCGGCACATCCTTACTACAACCTATTGAACCTACGGCATATCAACCAACATCTACATAACACACCGGCAATACCCTTCGGCTCTCTTGAAGTGACCATTCCCCGTTCTACAGATAACACATAGACGCACAAACAGATCCACACATTCTACTCAGCTCATGCATTAGATAAACACCGTCAACGTGGTCTTGCAGTCACCCGCCTGAGATGGACGTGTAGGAGTTGGGGTTGCCGAGGGGTGACAGGGTCCAGCTGTCATGGCTGAGGTGAGGCTCCACAAGGCCATCCAGACATCTAGCCTAGACTGGGGAATGTCCCTTCCGATCTCTGTTTGCGATGCCGAGGCTCGCTCATAACGGTCGAGCACGTCATGACGTCGTGCCCAAAAGCCCGCGAGACGGCATTAGTTTCCTCGGGGTGCAGGTCTAATATAAGGCTCTGCACATGCTGAAACACTTCAGCATGTGCACATGCTGAAACACTCCAGCTTGTGCACATGTCGGTGTGGCACCGGACATGGGGGGGTTTCCATCATGACTTCTTGAATATCTATGTTCTTTCTCCTTCAGTATGACTTCAGTGAGTTCCACAGTCTGGAGAAGAAGCTTCAGTTCAAGATGAAAGAATATCCCATCGAAGTGGAGGAGGTGGAGATCCTTCTTCCCTCCGTCAAACAAGCTGAGCTACACGCCGAACAGGTCAGACGTACTGACATTAAGAGTTGTTGTGACAAACACGCCAAAAAGGTTGACAAATTAAACGTAAAAATGTTGCTGTAATAAAACTGAGAAGGTTCACAATAAAAAGGGATGATGTAATAACAGTGAGCAGGATCAAAGAACGATGGGGTAAATAAAATGATCAGAAATGTAATGGATTTACCTGGTTTTCGAGCTTTCGTTTTTGGGTAATTGAATTAACAATTTGCTTTACCCGCATATCAGTAGTATCACCACAGTCGTTGCCTGCCCTTATTAGGTATCTGTTTTTTTATCCTTGTGCCTCTCCGACAATGGTCACCTTACCTAAATTCACTAAGAAAATCTGAACCATACCAAGTGAATTGTTATGGCATACATTACGATTTTGATGTCAAAACTATATTTTGCAGAATTTCGCATTTTGTGTACCGTCATGCGTGGAGCAGACGTTACAACTTTTAGAGTAACTAATTCATTCATCACATCAAATGGTTCTTATTTTCTTTACCACATAGCTACCACAGTTGTTACATTCTGCTTTCGACCGCGCATGCATTCTGATGTGTAGTAAGTGTCCAATTCCCAATTGCAAAGGCCTTCTTATATTTTTGCCCATCCCTAGGCATCTGTTAGGTTCACAGGCCGCACGGAGTCACGGCCCAACCGGGAGAGTGAACACCCTTATTTCCCTTCGGACTCCCCTCGTCTTCACCCTTTACTATCTCTCCTTTTCTCCCCCATCCTGATTTGCTTGACTTTTTATTTACCTCATTTGCATCTAATGTTTAGTTCAAATTTCCTTAAACTTGTCTCAGACTCCTTCTTAACAACTCTCCTAATAGTCGCTGCACACAAACACACATAGACACGCACGCACACACAGACACACACACTCAAACATTCACACTCCGGTTCTAACTATTCTCCTTTTGGGTGGCAAATAACAGCCAAATTGCGCTCTTTCTTCCATGCAGCCTTTTTCTACGACTATCCCTTCTTCTTCTTTCATTCTTGCTGTTCTCATGCGTGAAATTCCCTACACCTACTGTAGATCTCATGCATGGGATCCCCGTTTTCTGTCTCTTCTTCATCTTCCCCCTCAGCAGGTGTTGGAGCGCGTAGCCCGCACCTTAAGGACTACTGCGGATCCTTGGGGCTCTGAAGCAGGGTAGGTAGTGTGTTATTCCTTCTTACTGCCATCTGGGGAGTGCTAAGACCATATGGCCTCAGCACCTTAGGAGTTCCTATACCTCCTGTGGCACCCGTACATACCATAGACGTTCGCCGCGCTAAGAACTTTGCCTTTGCGCAGTAGTATACCTTAACTCGAACATTGAAAAAGAAGAAAAACAAAGACTAACTTGATGCAGCACTGTTTGCTGGTTTGACATTCGGCGCCAGAAGGACGATGACTCCAGCGCGCTAGAAAGCCGCGTCACTCTAATCTTAATCTTATATTTTTGCGCGGATTGCCTCAATTTCCATCCACATGTTGTTTCTTGCCTAGTTGCCATTCGTTGCGGTTTTGTCACTTTGAAATAATGCCTTTCCTCTCGCCACAGGAGGTGTCCCACATGGAAGCAAACTCTCAAGCTGATTCTGCGGGGGGCAAGCGAGGTAGGAAGGGGGACGGTGGGGGCAAAAAGAGAGGCAGCGGAGGCCCTAAGACCAAGAAGCAACGGCCATCGTTTTAACGTCCAGCGTTCTACATAATCGCAGTATCCACCAAAATCCTGCTTGATTGACTCTCTGCGTGCAAACGTTGTAGATACAGACACTAGGCCGCATCCCCCAGAAAGGGGGGTGGCCGACGGCGAGGCGCACCTCACACCCGCATACGCTCACACTCACACAACTTAGCTCTTTAACGTTGTAGAGCTATCTGGAATCATTTGGTTCGCCGCCACATTGTTGTGTTACACACTTGACTGTAACTGAAAGCCGCACTGATGGATCTCAATCAGGATATCGAGAATAATTATTTGATCAACTCTCCGTAGCGTGAGACACCTCAATATTGAATTTGGCAGAGTGTTGTTGTTGCAGCTGCTATTGTACATTCAATGTGTCGATGTTGAAAGATATTTGTTGAAATAAGTTACTAAATGTGTAATGAGTACCTGATAATTATATTTTTTACCCTATCGTTTATGTTGTTTTCTTTTTCTCTCTGCACCCTTTCCAATTTTATGAAGAAATGTATATACTCCTCGCACCTGAATGAGAAACAAAAACAATTTTTTTGCAGGAATGATTATTTTATTGAGAAAAATAATAGTCTAATGATGACAATTTCGAATCCCGGTGAGGTTGATAATCGTTTATTCATCACAAGCGTTATATTGCTTAAATTATCGTCTGTGATTGTAAATATCCAGGTTCCATAACTTCTAGTGAGCTCGGAAACCATATCCGTGGGATCGCTATTTCTCTAGTTTGTTCACGTTGGAGCACTCGTATTGTCACAGCACTTTTATTCTCCAATGGTCTTGATACGCACTCAATGTTCTGTCTCCTTATAGGTCGTTGCATTTTTATTTGCACCGCACGATTTGGAAATATTTTTGATGAGCGAAGTCTAAGACCTTTGTTTGTTGTCCGGTCAAGGCGGAAGATCACGGAGAAGAGGGTATCGGATTCTAGCATTAGACGACCGTTTAAAGTAACTTCACAGCTTGAAATCGTGCATATTTGTTGAAACTCACTGCACCCAGTTATCGCGACCTATAAGTGATATTTTTCAGTAGGCCTCACATATGTACTTTTTGGTTTAGAACGAATCTAATCCTAGCTATGGATTGTAGTTGCGCAACTTCAGCTCCTCCTGCAGCGAAAGAGCCACAGCCTACACACAGCATGAAGTCCAAGAACCCACCGACATGTGCACGTTGGGAATGTTACGGCAGGTGCAGGCCTTTTCATTGGGCCGACACCCCTGAGGAAGTAGATGCTCTATGTCGGCGTTTCCACAGATCACGCATGACTACTAGCGTTGAGGCTCCGGGGCAAATGAGGTCCAGATCAAATTACCCAATGACGTTATATTATGGTTCAGCCTGCTGCGTGCGATGGTCGGACACGACATCATGATATGTTCGACGGCTGGGTGTTGTCTGCGCGTTTTATTTTAGCTACTCGTGCTGCGGAGCCAGGTAATCAAAAGCCCAGTAAAACTTGTAAATGTCACTACACTCAGGCGGTAGAGGCTTGTAATCTTAGATTTTGGTTATTTCGTTCACATAAGATTGTTGAAATTATGAGGTTTAGGTCCATACTGGTATAGACGCTAGGCGGAATCATCTAAAAAGAGGTGATCGACGGCGAGCTGACCCTCACAATCTTCTCATGCTCTCAAACACTTACCAAAATTTTGTCCAAAGACACTAAAGGGCCAGACCAGAACCCAGCCACACCCTACGGAACAGCAGTGAGGTCTGGAATTGGTGTCGTGATGAGGGAATTTAAAGCTAGCAATGCACCAAGTTATTTTTTCGAATCTTTTTGAAAGTGTGAAGTTAACTTCGGGAAACGTTTCAAGTAAAGTAGACTATAAATTTATCAGAATTGTAATGTTAGTCTTGTCGAGTAATGGCCCCGTCAGAATTTCAGTGTTCCAGTGAAGCGGACAATCGCAGGACTCGCGGTCAAAGTTAGGATTCCTGATGACCTACCTGGTTTTGCTTGGCAGTCTTTTCAGAAGGAAGCAAGCGTTGCTATTTTGCCCCAGGGGCCTCTTTTGGTGAAAGCCAGTGTCACGCAAATGGTCGACGGATCTTCCTTAAGGCCTACATGAGCTGTCTTGTGATGTTTAGGATAAATATATGTCTGATGTCTCCCGAGGCCATACAGTCTTCCATGATGTAACCGTTCGGAGAGTTGCGTGGCTGTGTCGGCCTCGGCCGTGTATTGAATAAAGCTGGTAGGAGAAGAAAGGAGCACATCTTCTAACATTCGATTCTGCCGATTCGTGATAGCGTGGCCTCTAAGGCTTCTTCTATCTCTTGTGGTTAGGCGTCGAGAATCGTGTTCTGTAGTTTAATGTGATTTTTATGCGTTCTTAGTACCTAATGAAAGACTCGCTTCGGAAGCTGTGGTGGACTGGATCTATTCATCTAATCTGTACCTGATGAGGTTTGTGATGGATGAAGTTTCGTACTTCATTGTTGCTGCTTTCATCCGATCGTAGAAGGCATTGTCATACTGCCAGCGCTCAAATTTCAAGAACTTTGAATCAAACAATAACAGAGGAAAGACCTAGTCTTTATTTGTCTTCTCATCGGTTATTTTGTGTGTGATCCCTAATGTCATTCATGTTCGGTTGTTCAGAAAAAACGAACGTGGTAAATGTGATCGGCGAATCCTGGGTCTCAATGAAAATTCAATGTTTGTCCTGAACAGATAAATATTTAAGTGAGACGCGTTGAGCTGGAAAAATTTGGCTTGCTAATGACTTTACAAATGAAAACATAACAGCGTGATAATCTTCAACTACGCGTTACTGGGGATCGATAGTGACTGAGGTCAAATACAGTTCAAACCGTTGTAATAAATTCAGTTCATTGCTTTGCCCTTGCATAATATTAGAGGAGGTTAAACGAATCAGTGCCGATACCCTGGATCTTGTTACAGGGAAATAAAGGATAAAAATTGAATAGCTAGACAGACCTCCACTTTCTATTGCGTTAGAGCTCCTGTGGAGATGAGCTAACAGAAATGGTGCTCGACAAGTAGTGTAATTTCCGGTGTCCAGTATTAATTAAAATAATGGAAAAGTTCCTTTAAAGATCAGACCCTTGAAGCCTCCGCACGCGGTGTTCAAAGACAGGAAAGCCTTGAGCCTTTTGAATAGGGTGGATGGATGATTATTCATTTATTCATTTAACTATTCATTTTATAGATCATTAACACTTAATTTTATTATTTCTTTTTGCTTGGGCTCTATAATTTTTGTCTGCCCTTTTTTCGTGGTGATAAATTTTGCATTTTTTATTATTATATGTATCGAGGTTGGTTGAGACAAAGTGACCCAGAGAGGGGAGGTTTTCGTGGGACCCACGGGACTCGGGGACCCAGGGTTTCGGGAACCCGGGGGACTTGGGAGACCAGGTGGATTTGGAGGGGTTCACTTGGACCTTTTTGGGGCCCCTTGAAACACCCTTGAGACCCTTTGGGACCCTTATGAAAAACTGTGGGACCCTTTAGAAGCCCCTCTGAATCCTGGAACCTCTGCTTCCCCCTCCCAGCGCTGTAAAACCCTTACACAGAAAAATGTTTGTGAGATGCATGAATAGAACAATTAACCATTACAGTCAGCGGATTGCTGGCGCAAAGGGCGAGGGTCGCGTCGAGGCTGGTCGAGGTGCGTCGAGATCAGTCGAAACATGTTGAGGCGAGTCGTGTTGGTCGCGACGAGCCGAAACTGGCTGAAATGATTCGAGACAAACCGAGATGAGCTGAAGCGAGGGGTCTCGGGTGACTCGAGGAGCTCGGGAAGACCCGGGGGACATGGATCACCCTCCGGGATTCATCGGGCTGTTTTGCGACCCAAGGGACCAATGCCCCTCCCCGCCCTATCCCCTTGAACAATCAGTGCGAAATCAATAATCTGAGCAGTTTTTCTGCCCAAACGAACCTGCTCTTTCTTGTTCACGATTCACAATATTATAACGCTGGAGTATTTGTGAAGGAGTTCGTGTTGGTGGTTTTGTGAGTGGGTATTTTTTCTTCAGTCTGTGCTCGCTAAGCGTGCACGGACCATACGCAGTTTCTAGGGTTTACCTGGATTGCGCAGCTAAAAGACCTTGTGACGCGTTGCGGTTGGAGTCAATCTAATCCGTGAAGCCATAGACCTTGTACCAATTCTTGGAGTGCTAAGTGGTTGGAGGCGAGGATTCGTTTTGTCTGAGTCTTCATCTTGCCTGACTAAATAAATTGTAATTTAAATCAAATAGACCGCGTAGCTGGAAACATTGCGTTGCGTTGCTGTCGGAGCTGGCTTAGTCCGAGTAGCCGTAAACCTTGTACCAATTTCGACGATACTATATGTGCGCACTGGCGTATGGACATATACATGAGGTTCTGAGGGGTTGGAGGCGAGGATTCGTTTCTGTTCATCTGAGTCTTTATCTTACCTAAATGAATAAATTGTATTTAAACAACTAAACCGCGTAGCTGTAAATTTTGTGCTGCGTTGCTGTCGGAGCTGAATTTGCCCGTGTAGCCACTGACCTTGCACTAATCTTGACGATGCTACCTGTACGCACTAGGGTGCGTATATATACTCTCTAAGTTGAAAAGGATTGGAAGCGGAGGTCCGTTTCGAGTGAGCGTTTTTTCTTTTGCGCACCAGCGTGCGTCTGACATTGCTAAAATTTTCACTTCCTTTCTAACGTTAAAAGCGTTGTTTTGTTTTTCCCTCGCACACCTAGGCGTGCGAGCCTATTGGAATCAATGATCAGCGAGCCCTACGGGGGAGCCTATTATGACTCACGTTGAGGCTCTGGTGGTAATGAGGCCCAAATCAAATCAAATCTCCTGCGTGTTCATTGGCTGAAATCACGAGGAAGCATGTCTCATCGATCAAGAGGCGCAAGGCTTTCGGGACTTTGAACATCGTGTGCGGAGGCTTTAAACCTAGTCAACAATACAAAAAGTATGCACCAAATGAGATAACTCTTCTATGAAGTGAAGTTGGACACTAGGCCGTATCTCCCAGAAAGGGTGCGTGGCCGACGGCAAGGTGCACCTCACACCCTCATACGCACACACCCGCACAACTTAGCCCTTTTGTGCTAAAGGGTCAGGCCGATAACCCCGCAACACACACTCTGGGTCACGAGTGCGGTCCGAGGATCCGTTGTCAGCATCAGGGCCAGACAAATTTCACTGGTTTACCCCCGCCGCGTCATGATGGCCGGCCGGGCCTCCCCCACCCACGACCATCACGACAACGTGATGCCAAGGGCGGAAAGCACTTCAGAGCAGCGTCAAAATCAACCATTCTCCACTCACGCCTGTTCATTGCACGCTCTCTCGCTACTTCCACAATCATGTCTCTCCTTCCTAACGCTTGCCTCACACCATCCATCCACCCAAACTTCGGTCTACCTCTAGACCTGCGACCACTCACCTCCGCCTTCGTCACCCTTTGTACCAATCTCCCTCCATACATCTGTGAAATTGCTTTCTTCAAGCATTCAACGTAATTACTTGCCCATGAGCCATAGGGTTGAAAAACAATAAAAACCGTGATACTGATTTTTACTTTGGATCAGTGCAATAATTAATTCAATTATATCAAATTAAATTAAATTAAATGCATCAGCCAACGGTTGTCCTATATAATCCTAGTGTGGCTGTGCATGCAAATGAAAATTGACAATTATACATTAATAACACAACCTATCAGGTGTGGCTGAACATTGGCCTGAAATATTAATAAATATGTCAACATGTCACAAGATTATGTCTTGGGTTTTCTCCTGTGTTCTCTCGGCTGGGGAGTTGCTCCATTTGACAGGAGAATGGTGATGGAGCC
>SDVV010041606.1:0-10419 GCA_016164225.1 Gammarus roeselii | reverse complement strand
TTTTTTACTGTGCTTTACAGGCCCAGCAATGCAGGCTATGTGATGGTTCCACCACTGTGCTTTACAGGCCCGGCAATGCAGGCTGTGTGATGGTTCCTCCACTATTCTTCACAGACCCGGCGATGCAGGTTGTGTGATGGTTCCTTAACTGTGCTTTACAGGCCCGGCAATGCAGGTTGTGTGATGATTTCTTTACTGTGCTTTATAGGCCCGGCGATGCAGGCTGTGTGATGATTCCTTTACTGTTTCTTACAGGTCCGGCAATGCAGGCTGTGTGATGGTTTCTTTACTGTGCTTTGTAGGCCCGGCGATGCAGGCTGTGTGATGATTCCTTTACTGTTTCTTACAGGCCCGGCGATGCAGGCTGTGAGATGGTTCCTTTACTGTTCATTACAGCCCTGCGATGCAGGCTGTGTGATGGTTCTTCTACTTTGCTTTACAGGCCTGGCGATGCAGGCTGTGTGATGGTTCCTTTACTGTGTTTTACAGGCCCGGCGATGCAGGCTGTGTGATGGTTCCTTTACTGTTCATTACAGGCCCGGCAATGCAGGCTGTTTGATGGTTTCTTTACTGTGCTTTATAGGCCCAGCGATGCGGCTGTGGGATGGTTGCTTTACTGGGGTTTATAGGGTCAGCGTTGCAGGCTGTGTGATGGTTTCTTTACTGTGCTTATAGGCGCGACGATGCAGGCTGTGTGATGGTTCCTTCACTGTGCTTTGCAGGCCCGGCGATGCAGGCTGTGTGATGGTTCCTTTACTGTTCATTACAGGCCCGGCAATGGAGGCTGTTTGATGGTTTCTTTGCTGTGCTTTATAGGCCCAGCGATGCGGCTGTGTGATGGTTCCTTTACTGTGCTTTATAGGCTCGGCGATGCAGGCTGTGCAATGTTTCCTCTACTGTGTTTTACAGGCCCGGCGATGCAGGCTGTGTGATGGTTCCTTTACTGTTTTTTACAGACCCAGCGATGCAGGCTGTGTGTTGTTTTTTTAACTGTTCTTTACACGCCCGGCGATGCAGGCTGTGTGATGGTTTCTCTACTGTTCTTCACAGGCCCGGCTATGCAGGTTGTGTGATGATTCCTTTACTATGATATACAGGCCCGGCGATGCAGGCTGTGTGATGGTTTTTTTACTGTTCATTACAAGCCCGGCGATGCAGGCTATGTGATAGTTTCTTTACTGTGCTTTACACGCCGGGCGATGCAGGCTGTGTGATGGTTTCTTTACTGTTCATTACATGCCTGGCGATGCAAGCTGTGTGATGGTTCCCTTACTGTGCTTTATAGGCCCGGTGATTCTGGCTGTATGATGTTTCCTTTACTGTTCTTCAAAGGCCTGGCGATGCAGACTGTGTGATGGTTCCTTTACTGTGCTCTACAGGCCCGGCGATGCAGGCTGTGTGATGGTTCGTTTACTATGCTTTATAGTCCCGGCGATGCAGGCTGTGTGATGCTTCCTTTACTGTTTTTTTATAATCCCGGCGATTCAGGCTGTGTGATGGTTCCTTTACTGTGCTCTATAGGCCCGGAGATGCAGGCTATGTGATGTTTCCTTTACTGTGCTTCATAGGCCCAACGATGCAGGCTGTGTGATGGTTCCTTGACTGTGCTCTACAGGCTCGACGATGGAAGCTGTGTGATGTTCCTTTATTGTACTTTAAAGGCCCAATGATGCAGGTTGTGTGACGGTTCTTTTACTGTGCTTGATAGGCCCAGCGATGCAGGCTGTGTGATAATTCCTTTACTGTGCTTTGCATGAGCGGCGATGCAGGCTGTGTGTTGGTTCCTTTACTGTTCTCTATAGGCCCGGCGATGAAGGCTGTGTGATGGTTCCTTTACTGTGCGTTACAGACTCGTTGATGCAAACTGTGTGATGGTTCCTTTATTGTACTTTACAGGCCCGGCGATGCAGGCTCTGTGATGGTTCCTTTACTGTTCTTTACAGACCCGGCGATGCAGCTTTTGTGATGGTTCCTTTACTGTGCTTTACAGGCCCGGCGATGAAGGCTGTGTGATGGTTTCTTTACTGTGCTTTATAGGCCCGGCGATGATGGCTGTGTGATGGTTCCTTTACTGTTGTTCACAGGCCCGGCGATGCAGGCTGTGTGAAAGTTCCATTACTGTGCTTTACAGGCCCGGCGATGCAGGCTGTGTGATGGTTTCTTTACTGTTCATTACAAGCCTGGCGATACAGGCTGTTTGATGGTTTCTTTACTGTGCTTTATAGGCCCAGTGATTCAGGCTGTATGATGGTTCCTTTACTGTTTTTTAAAGGCCCGGCGATGCAAGCTGTGTGATGGTTCCTCTACTGCGTTTTATAGGCCTGGCGATGCAGGCTTTGTGATGGTTCCTTTACTGTGATTTATAGGTCCGGCGATGCAGGCTGCGTGATCGTTCATTCACTGGGCTTTATAGGTCCAACGATGCAGGCTGTGTGATGGTTCCTTTATTGTGCTTCATAGGCTAGGCGATGCAAGCTGTGTGATGTTCGTTTATTGTACTCTTTAGGCCCAAAGATGCAGGTTGTGTGACGGTTCTTTTACTGTGCTCGATAGGCCCGGCGATGCAGGCTGTGTGATAATTCCTTTACTGTGCTTTACATGAGCGGCGATGCAGGCTGTGTGTTGGTTCCTTTACTCTGCTTTATAGGTCCGGCGATGCAGGCTGTGTGATGGTTCCTTTACTGTGCTTTACAGGCCCGGCGATGCAGGCTGCGTGATGATTCCTTTACTGTGCTTTATAGGCCCGGCGATGCAAGCTGTGTGATATACCTTTATTGTACTTCATAGGCCCGGCGATGTAGGATGTGTGATGGTTCCTTTATTGTATTTAGAGGCCCGGCGATGCAGGCTGTGTGATGGTTCCTTTACTGTGCTTTATAGGCCCAGCGATGCAGGCTGTGCGAAGATTCCTTTACCGTGGTTTTTAAGGTCAGCGATGCAGGCTGTGTGATAGTTCCTTTATTGTACTTTACAGGACCGGCGATGCAGGCTGTGTGATGGTTACTTTTCTGTGCTCTATAGGCCCGGCGATGCTGGCTGTGCGATGGTTTCTTTACTGTGCTTTATAGGGTCAGCGATGCAGGCTGTGTGACGGTACCTTTACTGTGCTTTATTTGCCCGGCGATGCAGGCGGTGTGATGGCTTCTTTACTGTGCTTTACAGGAGTTGCGATGCAGGCTGTGTGATGGTTCTTTAACTGTGCTTCATGGGCTCGACGATGCACGCTGTGTGATGGTTCCTGTACTGTGCTTCACAGGCCCGGCGATGCAGGCTGTGTAATGGTTCCTTTACTGTGCTTTATAGGCCCGGTGATGCAGGCTGTGTGATGGTTCGTTGACTGTGCTTTATAGGCCTGGTGATGCAGGCTGTGTGATGGCTTCTTTACTGTGTTTTATAGGCCTGGCAATGCAGGCTGTGTGATGGTTCCGCTTCTGTTCTTTACAG
Organism: Gammarus roeselii; assembly: GCA_016164225.1. Taxonomy (NCBI): domain Eukaryota; kingdom Metazoa; phylum Arthropoda; class Malacostraca; order Amphipoda; family Gammaridae; genus Gammarus; species Gammarus roeselii. Next base: position 6,975 of record SDVV010041606.1, on the reverse strand, counting down.
GCCCGGCGATGTAGGCTGTGAGATGTTCCTTTACTGTTCCTTAAAAGCCCGGCAATGCAGGCTGTGTGATGGTTCCTTCACTGTGCTCAACAGGCCCGGCGATGCAGGCTGTTTGATGGATCCTTTACTGTGCTTTATAGGCTCGACGATGCAGCTGTGTGATGGTTCCTTTATTGTACTTTATAGGTTCGGCGATGCAGGCTGGGAAATAATTCCTTTATTGTACTCTAGAGGCCCGGCGATGCAGTCTTTATGATGTTTCCTTTACTGTGCTTTGTAAGCTCGGCGATGCAACCTGTGTGATGTTCCTTTATTGTACTTCATATGACCGGCGATGCAGGCTGTGTGATGTTTCCTTCACTGTGCTTTGCAGGCCCGGCGATGCAGGCTGTTTGATGGTTCCTTTACTGTTCATTACAGGCCCGGCGATGCAGGCTGTTTGATGGTTTCTTCACTGTGCTCTACAGGCCCAGCGATGCAGGCTGTGTGATGGTTCCTTTACTGTGCTTTACAGGCCCGGCGATGCAAGCTGTGTGTGGTTCCTTTACTATTCTCTACAGACCCGGCGATGCAGGTCGTGTGATGGTTCCTTCACTGTGCTTTACAGGCCCGGCGATGCAGGCTGTGTGATTGTTTCTTTACTGTGCCCTATAGGCCCGGCGATGCAGGCTGTGTGATGATTCCTTCACTGTGCTTTAAAGGCCCGGCGATGCAAGCTGTGTGATGGTTCTTTTACTGTTCTTTCAGGCCTGGCGATGCAGGCTGTGTGATGATTCCTTTACTGTGCTCTACAGGCCCGGCAATGCAGGCTGTGTGATGGTTCCTCGACTGTGCTTATAGGCCCGACGATGCAGGCTGTGTGATGGTTCCTTCACTGTGCTTTGCAGGCCCGGCGATGCAGGCTGTGTGATGGTTCACTTACTGTTCATTATAGGCCCGGCAATGCAGGGTGTTTGATGGTTTCTTTACTGTGCTTTATAGGTCCAGCGATGCGGCTGTGTGATGGTTCCTTTATTGTACTTTACAGGCCCGGCGATGCAGGCTGTGTGATGGTTGCTTTACTGTTCTTTACAGGCCCTGCGATGCAGGCTGTGTGATGTTCCATCACTGTGCTTCACTGGTCCGGCGATGCAGGCTGTGTGATGGTTCCTTTACAGTTCATAACAGGCCCGGCAATGCAGGCTGTTTGATGGGGTTTTTACTGTGCTTTACAGGCCCAGCAATGCAGGCTATGTGATGGTTCCTTCACTGTGCTTTACAGGCCCGGCAATGCAGGCTGTGTGATGGTTCCTTCACTATTCTTTACAGACCCGGCGATGCAGGTTGTGTGATGGTTCCTTCACTGTGCTTTACAGGCCCGGCAATGCAGGCTGTGTGATGGTTTCTTTACTGTGCTCTGTAGGCCCGGCGATGCAGGCTGTGTGATGATTCCTTTACTGTTCATTACAGCCCGGCGATGCAAGCTGTGTGATGGTTCTTTTACTGTGCTTTACAGGCCTGCGATGCAGGCTGTGTGATGGTTCTTTTACTGTGCTTTGCAGGCCCGGCGATGCAGGCTGTGTGATGGTTCCTTTACTGTTCATTACAGGCCCGGCAATGCAGGCTGTTTGATGGTTTCTTTACTGTGCTTTATAGGCCCAGCGATGCGGCTGTGGGATGGTTGCTTTACTGGGGTTTATAGGGTCAGCGATGCAGGCTGTGTGATGGTTTCTTTACTGTGCTTATAGGTGCGACGATGCAGGCTGTGTGATGGTTCCTTCACTGTGCTTTGCAGGCCCGGCGATGCAGGCTGTGTGATGGTTCCTTTACTGTTCATTACAGGCCCGGCAATGGAGGCTGTTTGATGGTTTCTTTGCTGTGCTCTATAGGCCCAGTGATGCGGCTGTGTGATGGTTCCTTTACTGTGCTTTATAGGCCCGGCGATGCAGGCTGTGTGATGGTTCCTTCACTGTGCTTCATAGGCTCAGCGATGCAAGCTGTGTGATGTTCCTTTATTGTACTTCATAGGCCCGGCGATGCAGGCTGTGTGATGGTTCCTTTATTGTACTCCACAGGCCCGGCGATGTAGGCTGTGTGATGGTTCCTTTACTGTGCTTTATAGACCCAGCGATGCAAGCTGTGCGATGATTCCTTCACTGTAGTTTATAGGGTCAGCGATGCAGACTGTGTGATGGTTCCTTTACTGTGCTTCACAGGCCCGGCGATGCAGGCTGCGTGATGATTCCTTTATTGTGCTTTATAGGCCTGGCGATGCAGGCTGTGTGATGTCTCCTTCACTGTTCTTTGTAGGCCCTGCAATGCAGGCCTTGTGATGGTTCCGCTACTGTTCTTTACAGGCCCAGCGATGTATGCTGTGTGATGGTTCCTTTACTGTTCTTTACACGCCCGGCGATGCAGGCTGTGTGATGGTTCCTTTACTGTGCTCAACAGGCCCGGAGATGCAGGCTGTTTTATGAACCCTTTACTGTGCTTTATAGGCTCGGCGATGCAAGCTGAGTGATGGTTCCTTTATTGTACTTCATAGATACGGCGATGAAGGCTGTCTGATGGATCATTTATTGTACTTTACATTTACGGCGATGCAGGCTGTGTGATGGATCCTTTACTGTGCTTTATAGGTCCAGCGATGCAAGCTGTGTGACGGTACCTTTACTGTACTTTATAGGCCCGGCGATGCAGGCGGTGTGCTGGTTTCTTTACTTTACTTTATAGGCCCAGCGATGCAGGCTGTGTGATGGTTCCTTTACTGTGCTTTACAGGAGTGGCGATGCAGGCTGTGTGATGGTTCTTTAACTGTGCTTTTTAGGCTCGACGATGCAGGCTGTGTGATGGTTTCTGTACTGTGCTTCACAGGCCCGGCGATGCAGGCTGTGCAATGGTTCCTTTACTGTGCTTTATAGGCCCGGCGATGCAGGCTGTGTGATGGTTCCTTTACTATGCTATATAGACCCGGCGATGCAGGCTGTGTGATGGCTTCTTTACTGTGTTTTATAGGCCGGGCGATGCAGGCTGTGTGATGGTTCCTTCACTGTTCTTTATAGGCCCTGCAATGCAGGCTGTGTGATGGTTCCGCTACTGTTTTTTACAGGCCCGGCGATGTAGGCTGTGTGATGGGTCCGCAGGCTGTGTGATGGTTCTTTTATTGTATTTTACTAGCCCGGCGATGCAGGCTGTGTAATGGTTCCTTTACTGTTCTTCACATGCCCGGCGATGCAGGCTGTGTGATGTTCCTTTACACTGCTTTACAGGCCCGGCGATGCATGCTGTGTGATCATTCCTTTAATGTTCTTTATAGGTACGGTGATGCAGGCTGTGTGATGGTTCCTTTACTGTTCTTTACAGGTCCGGCGATGAATGCTGTGTGATGGTTTATTTAGTGTGCTCTACACGCCTGGCGATGCAGGCGGTGAGATGGTTCCTTTACTGTGCTTTATATTCCCGGCGATTCATGCTGTGTGATCATTCCTTTAATGTTCTTTACAGGTACGGGGATGCAGGCTGTGTGATGGTTCCTTTTCTGTGCTTTACAGGCCCGGCGATGAAGGCTGTGTGATGGTTCCTTGACAGTGCTCTACAGGCTCGGCGATGCAAGCTGTGTGATGTTCCTTTATTATACTTTATAGGCTCAAAGATGCAGGTTGTGTGACGGTTCCTTTACTGTGCTTTATAGGCCCGGCGATGCAGGCTGTGTGATAATTCCTTTACTGTCCTTTACATGAGTAACAATGCAGGCTGTGTGTTGGTTCCTTTACTGTGCTCTATAGGCCCGGCGATGAAGGCTGTGTGATGGTTCCTCTACTGTGCTTTACAGGCCCGGCGATGCAGGCTGCGTGATGGTTCCTCTACTGTGCTTTACAGGCCCGGCGATGCAGGCTGTGTGATGGTTCCTTTACTGTGCTTTATTGTCACAGCGATGCAGGCTGTGTGTTGGCTTCTTTACTGTGCTTTACAGGCCCGGCGATGCAGGCTGTGCGATGGTTCATCTACTGTGCTTTATTATAGGGTCGGCGATGCAGGCTGTGTGATGGTTCTTTTATTGTATTTTACTGGCCCGGCGATGCAGGCTGTGTAATGGTTCCTACACTGTTCTTCACATGCCCGGCGATGCAGGCTGTGTGATGTTCCTTTACTGTGTTTTACAGGCCCGGCGATGCAGGCTGTGTGATGGTTCCTTTATTGTTCTCTACAGGCCCGGCGATGCATGCTGTGTGATCATTCCTTTAATGTTCTATACAAGCACGGTGATGCAGGCTGTGTGATGGTTTATTTACTGTGCTCTACACACCTGGCGATGCAGGCTGTGTGATGGTTCCTTTACTGTGTTTTACAGGCCCGGCGATGAAGGCTGTGTGATAGTTACTTTACTGTGCTTTACATACCCGGCGATGAAGGCTGTGTGATGTTCCTTTACTGTGTTTTACAGGCCCGGCGATGAAGGCTGTGTGATAGTTACTTTACTGTGCTTTACATACCCGGCGATGAAGGCTGTGTGATGGGTTCTTTACTGTGCTGTATAGGCCCGGCAATGCAGGCTGTGTGATGGCTCCTTTACTTTTTTTATAGGCCAGGCAATGCAGGCTGTGTGATGGTTTCTTCACTGTGCTTCACAGGCCCGGCGATGCATGCTGTTTGATGGCTCCTTTACTGTTCTTTACATGCCCGGCGATGCAGGCTGTGTGATGGCTTACTGTGTTTTACAGGCCCGGCAATGCAGGTTGTGTGATGGTTCTTTCACTGTTCTTTACAGACCCGGCGATCCAGGCTGTGTGATGGTTCCTTTGATGAGCTCTACAGGTACTGCAATGCAGGCTGTGTGATGGTTACTTTACTGTGCATTATAGGCATGACGATGCAGGCTGTGTGATGATTCTTTTACTGTGCTTTTCAGGCCCGACGATGCAGGCTGAGTGATGATTCCTTTACTGTGCTTCATAGGCCCGGCGATGGAGGCTGTGTTATGGTTCCTTTACTGTGCTTTACAGGCCCGGCGATGCAGGCTGTGTGATGGTTCCTTTACTGTTCTTTACATGCCCGGCGATGTAGGCTGTGTGATGGCTTACTGTGTTTTACAGGCCCGGCGATGCAGTTTGTGTGATGGTTCCTCTACTGTTCATTTCAGGCCCGGCAATGCAGGCTGTGTGATGGGTCCTTGACTGTGTTTTATAGGCCCGGCGATGCAGGCTATGTGGTGGTTCCTTTACTGTGCTGTATAAACCCGGCGATGCAGTCTGTGTGATAGTTCATTTATGGGCTTTACTGTGCTTCACAGGTCCGGCGATGCAGGCTTGTGTGATGGTTCCTTTAGTGTGTTTTATAGGCCCAGCGATGCAGGCTGTGTGACGGTTCCTTTACTGTGCTTAACATACCCGGCAATGCTGGCTGTGTGATGGTTCCTCTACTGTGCTGTATAGGCCCGGCGATGCAGGCTGTGTGATGGCTCCTTTGCTGTGTTTTATAGGCCCGGCAATGCAGGCTGTGTGATGGTTCCTTTACAGTGCTTTATAGGCCCGGCGATGCAGGCTGTGTGATGGTTCCTTTAATGAGCTTTATAGGCCCGGCGATGCAGGCGGTGTGATGGTTTCTTTACTGTGCTTTACAGGAGTGGCGATGAAGGCTGTGTGATGGTCTTTTAACTGTTCTTTATAGGCTCGACGATGCAGGCTGTGTGATGGTTCCTTTACTGTGCTTTACAGGCCTGGCGATGCAGGCTGTGTGATGGTTCCTCTCTGTTCTTTACAGGCACGACGATGCAGACTGTGTTAAGGTTCCTTTACTGTTCTTTACATGCCCGGCGATGCAGGCTGTGTGATAGGTCCTTTACTGTGTTTTATCGGCCCGGCGATGCAGGCTGTGTGATGGTTCTTTTACTGTGCTGTATAGGCCCGGCGATGCAGGCTGTGTGATTGTTCATTTATGGGCTTGACTGTGCTTCACAGGCCCGGCGATGCAGGCTTGTGTGACGGTTCCTTTAGTGTGTTTTATAGGCCCAATAATGCAGGCTGTGTGATGATTGATTTTCTGTGCTTTACATCCCCGGCGATGCAGGTTGTGTGATGGTTTCTCTACTGTGCTGTATAGGCCCGGCGATGCAGGCTGTGTGAAAGTTCATTTATGGGCTTCACTGTGCTTCACAGGCCCGGCGATAGAGGCTGTGTTATGGTTCCTTGACTGTTCTTTACAGGCCCGGCGATGCAGGCTGTGTGATGGTTCCTTTACTGTATTCAACAGGCCCGGCGATGCAGGCTGTGTGATGGTTCCTTTACTGTGCTTTATAGACCGACGATGCAGGCTGTGTGATGGTTCCTTTACAATGCTTTATAGGCTTTGAGATGCAGGCTGTTTGATGGTTCCTTTACTGTGCTATATAGGCCCGGCGATGCCGGCTGTGGGAAACGTTTCTCACTCGACATCACGCGCAATTTCTTCACGTATAAATTTGTCGAAGAATAGAACAAACTTCCAGCGGAGGTTGTAAACCGCAATACCATCGAAACGCTTAAGTCGCGGTTTGATAAGTTCTACATAAATCGCCGATAAATAGCTAATCCGTGTCCTTTCCTGTTGTTATAAAGAAACAGAAAGAGCACACGAAGCTCTCTTAGACGTTCTACTTGAGAACTAATCCTCTTGCTATCAAAAGGCAACCGAGTTTGGGCCAATAGGTTTTTTGTTGCCTTGCTAACCCACTGCAGTTAGCGTGCAGGCACACCGACTGCAGTTAGCATAGAGGCACAGCAACTGCAGTTAGCATGCAGGCACACCAACAGCAGTTAGCGTGCAGGCACACCAACTGCAGTTTGCATGCAGGCACACCAACTGCATTTAACATCCAGGCACAGCAACTGCAGTTAGCATGCAGGCACACCAACAGCAGTTTGCAAGCAGGCACACCAACTGCAGTTAGCAAGCAGGCACACCAACTGCAGTTAGCATGCAGGCACACCAACTGCAGTTAGCATGCAGGCACACCAACTG
>SDVV010041605.1:0-10419 GCA_016164225.1 Gammarus roeselii | reverse complement strand
TGCCCCCTCTGCTTCCTGCTTTGTATTTTTTTTTTTTGCATGTGTGCGTGTTGCTCATCAATTTGCTTGTTAATGTCTCAGATCCATAAACTTGGTCCCTATTTGTTGTTCATGTTTGCTTAGTGTTTTTCTTTCTCTCCCATTTGTTCTTGTTAAATTATTCATGCATGCATCAGTTAACGTAAAAACAGAGTTTCTGAGATTCCCCCGGCCAGTCGGTATTGGAGAGGCCCATCTACCTGCCCATATTGTTATTTTGCCTGCGCCACACTATTGCCCATGAGCTGCCCACTTCATTGTCTGCTTTTATAATTTTCACTCATGATGAGTAATGCAAGAGCTTCCCATTTGTACTTTTACATCTTCTGTGTGAGTTCAAGTTCTATTGTGTTCTATTGTCTTGATAATTGTGATATGTTACGCCAATATCTGTTTTAATTAGATGCAATTCAGTTGAAATTATACTCACTTTATCTGGCAGTACCAGAAATTTATGAGTGCATTTGTTCGAGATTTTTGTTCACTTTTTACTACTTCTATCAGTTCAGCAATAGCTACTAGGATTTGTCCGGCTTGCAATTTTTACCCTGCTTGCCTGTTTTTGAATCGTTTTGCTTTGCTTATGCTTGTTGTTTCACTAGTCTGCAACTTCTGTCATGTGAGCCTGTACTGTATGGGCTGCTTCTTTTCCAGCTTGCTCCCTAGCTCTGCTTGGTGCCAGTGCCTGGGTTCACGGTGCACCTGTATCCTGTTGGGGACTGTGAAGATCCAGGGAAAGGTAAATTGCATTGGAGTGAATGGTCTGTTGAGTGGGGGTGAAGTTCTTGTACGTGTGTTACTCATTAGTTGGGTGTTATACTATATTTCAGTAGTTTTATATGCATTTTAAATGGTGTGTGAAGAGATGAGTGGATTGCAGGTGCTCTGCAATAATTTTTAGAGTTACCATCTTGTTGGTCTGTGGTTTCATGTTTTATCTTTACCCTAGGGTGTAGCCTGGGAACACGGCCTGACTCTGGTCCTGCCACCTTCCTGGAATTTGTGACCAGGCGAGGGAAATTGTGCGGTGTGGGTCATGCCTAATTGGGTATGTAAGTGCATGAGGTTGATTGCCTGGCAGAGTTGTCAGCAGGTCATGTTTGGTTGATCGTTTTTGTGTGGTTGAGATTTCTTATATATATGTGGTGGGTGTCCCATATCTGTTTTAGAAAGATATTGTTTTTGAGCATTTTTATTTTTTGGATGAAGTATGCATATCTCTGGTGTAAGTACTTATGTATGTAATTTGCTTGTTTTGTATGTTGTAACAGCTATTGTGTATATGCTGAGTGGATTAAGTATGCTAGTAAGGATGGCTGTACTATGTAACACCTTTGGCTGGTCTTGGTTGATTGCAGATGTAGAGCTAGTTTGTGGCATCAATTGATGGTGTGATGGCTGGTTGGGGGAGTGCTGGATCGGAGGTAGTCCATGGCAGTGATATGACAGGTTGCATTGTGATCAGTTTTTACCAGTGTTTGAAGTTTTTAGATTTTCCTTATGTACCCAAGTGTGGGTTTTCCCATTAGTGATTATTATTAAATTGTGCTTTGCCTTCATGCCTGTGATTGCAGAAGCATTAAACTTCTTGTAAGGTGCCAAAATGACTGCTGTCTGTGGCTGTTGATTCCTCTCTGACGTATATTGCTTGTTTCCTGTTATATTGGGACACTTAAAATGATGCTCGCCCGAAAGTTTTACATTCATGAATTTTTACTCATGATAGTGTCAATCTGTGAGTTTGTTGATAGAGGTTTGCGGTGGTTTCACTTGACTGACAAGCTGGAGTTCTAAGTGGTTTTCATTGATCCATCTATGAATTCTTATGTTTTACATATTCAGATTTTAATAGTGCATTTATACTGTATCAAGTGTTTGTGTCATGAATAGTATTGTCTACAGTTATAATTAATCTATTGATGTATCACCCTATTATAATTTGATGAGTTTTAGTCAAACATTACACCCTTATTAACTTTTTGCTGTACATTATTTTTTGAGCACTGTTTTCCTGTGTACTCTGGCTGTGGAGGAAATGTACAACCTCTTGTAAGGGTCAGTGGACCCAGCTGGTGCAGATATTTTCAGGAAGAATTTGTGATACCTGTACATAGCCAAGTCTAATTTTTGTATTTTCTTTTTCTGGTTTGCAGGGAGCAGCTGGTTCATTGAGAACCATTCTGTTGCCCCAGCTCCTCCTTTTATTAGGTTGTTCTTAAATTATCATAGCTATTGTTGGCTAAATATTGCCAAGTTTTATAGTTCACGCTGTTTCAGGTGCTGTTGCCCCATTTTATAAATGAAAAATTTACTTTATCTTTTTTTTCAATTCCACCCTCTGCAATGGTCCCTGAAATTATAAATTTCTGAGGTGGGCCAGGCCTAAAACCGTTAGCTAGGGAACCCAGAAGAGTTGTGCCACACAACTTCAACAAGAGCCCCCTCAGAATGGGGAAGCCAGTCTTTTGGCAACCAACGCCATCTAACGGTTGCGTTGGTAGGCTTATTTCCCTACATGACTCCGAACACGGTTTAACACTTTCATCTTGAAAGATTATAACTAGCTACTTACTATAATAACCTCGTCATCTTCAACATAGATATTCATTTTAATCGATACTTATTTGCATTACTTCATTCTCAATTGTTTATAAGTCTAAAAGTGATTCCAGAGAAAGAAAATGGAGTACAGTGGTCAAGAAGGCCGGGGATGGAAAGGGGGGGGGGGTGTTCCCCTACCCTCAACTCAGGTATGCCAAACCACGACACCAGAGTTCCTTCACTATTGAAACACTAACACATGGGTTAACAATGGAATGTCTTAGTTGGCAGGGTATGAAAAATATTTCCCACAGTAACTCTCTCCAGGATCAATGGTTGAACATCACAATCAACCACAAATTCTTCATTCCAGAAAAGAAGTAGATTAAGAAGAAGAGTGAGCAGTCATTGAGCAGAGGCTTTTTGGTTCATGCTTTTTGGTTCATGTTTGAAACCCCAGCCCTTCAAAATCGTGTCGCCTTATGCTCCGCTCAGTTGAATTTGAAAAGGGGACACTGATCTTATGCTAAACCAACTCGTGGTTGCGAGATCCGGTGAACCCAGGAAAAATAGGTTTATGGATATGAACCAATATTTCACCTCTGTGATGAGTTGTTCCATTAGTCAGCTTATGACTGTGATTGGCTGAAACTTGCCTTGGCTGCTAAATGCCCAATAACATATGCGGGGATGAAGAAAAATATTCCGGGCAGAACTTCATCTTTGGATAAGTATTTCAACACAGAAGCTGAACAATAGAACTTAAACATGCATTGTTTCAGGCTGTTTGATAATTCATGCTTCAAGGGTTGTTGAAAGATTACAGAACACACAGTAGTGCAGAGCGTGGCCGTGCACTGGCGGGTGGTGACGCCAGCAAACCTTGAAATCTCATGTAGTAAAGAAATAATAAGTCTTTATTGAAGCATTCAATAGTACAATAATAACTACAGAGATACAAGTTTGGCAGGGCATTCCTACCAAGATATGGAGGCAAGATAGAGTAGGGCTGAAGTATGCAACATAGAATCATAAGTTAATTGAGTTAGTGACAAGCGCGCCTGTATAAATTTTATGTCCGTCTCCCACATGAATATGCATACATCAAAGCTCAAATTCAGAGAGAAATGCGCATAGCTACCTGTCAGCCAACTTATCAGGGATGTGTTCCAGTTTGACATCCACATACGTACATTGGGCTCACAACTCGGAGAGGCAGATAGATATCAAACATCATTTCTATAATATCGGGATTTTTCTGCACCAGCATGATTCTTTCCCATCTCTCTAATACTGGAGATAATTTGTATACCTCATTATTACATAAGGCCTTCAGGAAGGGATTATTAGATTTTATAAGTTCAACATTTGAATGGAACTGCTGATTAAAGTAGTTGAACAATCATGCAAGTGATTAATGAGAAATATTTATATATTCTTAGGAAGCCAAACTATTGAAAGCCAAACTATTGTTAGGAAGCCAAACTATTGTTAGGAAGCCAACAATCACATTTTCTATGGACCACCAGCTTGAAGAGTTAGCATTGAATAGCAGTAGTACTAGAACGTGTTAACACAAGCAGAATGGCAAAATTATCGTCTTCAAAACATAAGTCATTCGTCACATTTCTTCCTATGACAATTCTGAATACGTTCCAGAAAATATATTGAAGTATTGCTGACTTTGAATGACTGCCACGTTATTAAATATACCCTATTCCACTAATATAAATTGTGAACAGAATTTTGATGACAACATCTAGTGCACCTTCAAGACAGTCAACTTCATATGCTGCAAATACAAAGCAAGCAGTCGTTCTTCTAGGTATACCAACCAACCTCTGTAAAATATAATTGTAGGCTACTCTAAGTTTACGGATAGTGACTTGCAAAAAATTACACCACTGAGTTAGAATAGATGGGGTAGCAGTAGGTTTTGAAGAGAGCTATATTTCAACGTCTGTTGACAGATGTTGAATTTCCTTATAAGCTGATTGCCAACCGCAATCATTTTCCAAATCCTGGCTGGAGATAACAACATTGTAACACCAGTCCTTTTTATTGAGTGACCTAAGTACAAACAACTTTCCCCATGATCCAACTGAGCACCATTTAACACACTATTCATACGGAACTGGAACCTTTGCCTAATGTGCGGTTTCACTGGCAATCAAACAGATTTGCTAGTATATTGTACTAATTATCTAGTGTTGGGGCCTCCACCTTGCATATATTTGCCATAATTTTAAGAGCATCCAAATGAGGGGTCAGTAGGACTATATGGTCTTTGTAGCTAATTGCGTTAATGCAGCAGTCGCCAATATGACAGGCATGGCATCACAGAACGATGTTTCTTATGTTCACAAGTTTGTGAACATTTTGCTTGTGAGCAAAATGAGACAAAATGGGTGAGTGTGAACTTGTTTGAGATGAACCAGAAATGCATAAAGCAAAACACCTTTGTTGCAGTCCAACCAACGGTCATAGAAGGTCTGAGGTGCTGAAACTTCAAGTTGCTGAATTTTTGAAATTGAACATAATTGAGTTTTTTCTTCAAAAATTGTTAGAATTGTGTCGAGTTACATTTTTCATTGTTGAGTTGTCACCGAGATTGCGCAGAGTATACCTTTTCTTTCTTAGTTGGTTGCCAAGATAGCATTGAGATTCAATTTTTTTTCTTCATTGGTTGCCAAGATCTTGACATACAAGGACATACTCTCAGGACAGTGTGTTATAAACATAAAGTCATTATAAAATTAGTTATGCATTTTGAAATTAGCTGTGGTGTCACTATTATAGGTCATTTACTTCCAGATGTCATTATACGTGTGAAGAATTGCATTCAATTTCTTTTCATTGCAGAAAAAGTAAGATATTTATTGACAAAATAAGTGTGGGGAATCACCCCTCATTGTTTATTCACCTGTGGTGATTAACTGTGATTATATATTTGTATATTTCTACACAAATTTACATTTCTTTCTAAAATCCTTCTTGCACAACAAACTACAACATATTCCAAGTATCACCACCAAATTTGGTCCAAACAAATGGAAACTAGCCACAGCATCAAAGTTTGCAGAACGTTGATTTTTCCTGACCAAAATTATCAGGGACCTGATAAACACACCTTCACTTTGGCGATTTTTCATCAATTCTGTGCACGTATCGAATTTCTATAAGTAGCTGATACTTACTAAGAACAACCAGCCCTTTCAAGTCCTTGAATCAAATAGTGACATTTCCAACGTTTTGATGCCCAAAAAGGGGTGCGGGAAGTCACCCCCATGTTTCCCACCGCGGGGAATCACCCTGGTCAACGCTCCTGAAGTACTATTTTTTAACAGCAAACAATCATAGCATCCCTCACTCAGAGCTGTCACTGTCTATCAGCCACAAGTTGCACCATTTCACTGGTATCACTTTGATTAAACTTTTTGTACCTAACCTAACTGAGGTATACGTGCTTCAAATCTGCGGGGTAAAGGTACATGTTTCTATCCAATGAAGCAAACATATGTATTATTCTCGGGAATGAAATGCAGTTCTCTTAGCGGTTATAACAGTATCTGGTTATTGAAAAGGCACAAATGCCCATGGACTGTAACATTGTTTAGCACAAAAGCACATGTGCTGAAACATTTATAGGGGTTATGACAACGTCTGGGGATGACAGTGAGCTGAAGTGAAGTGGCGTTAGCATGCCTGTGCTGGAATATTTTTGGCGCAGAAACTAGGTTCCTAGCATATTTTGGCAGAAAAATTATAAAATGAATACTAAATTGTTTCATGTGACGCTGAGAAAAGAAACCCTTTAAAACCAAGTTATCCTGCATGAAGATATTGAACAAAATTTAAACATTGAATCATGAAATGGAGCCTTGGTAGACAATGTTGCTAGCACATGCAAACAGGGTACACAGTTTGGGAATCTAATCAAACTTTTCTTCAACTCAACTAAACTTACTCTAATACACACAACTAATCAAAACCAGCAAATTGGGTCTGTTCCGGAATGTGGAAATTTCCAGCAGATCAAGTTAGCCGAGAAGGAAGTTTTACCAACATGAAACCTACTCCTTCCGTCTTGATATCTACCAAAAACCTTAATGTTAACATCTAGTGAATTTTAAATCATTGTCTACATCAGGTTACAACCCAGGAGTGCCTTTTAAAATTTCAATCTCACCTTTTGGACGTAAAACTGTTCCGCAATTTAACCGCGCTATCGTGACCTTACTCTGAAACACAACAACACATGGCTATTGGCGGTACATTCGGTATCTAATCCTTTACCTGCCTTGAAATATATAGATGATTTAATAAAATGAAATTCAGAAAAACGTTCCCAGAAAGAAATGTAACTAATGAAATAGTGTTTTGTAGTAGGTTGGTTAGAGTTATAGGATGATTGTCTTGACCAAACGTTAATGAATACAAGGGAATATATATACATAATTTTTTCTCAGATGTGTCATGCAAGGAATTTAGTAGGCTAGTTCACGTCTAGATACATAGTATTCCTGCTGTAAAGTTTAGTTTAATCAGTGTTGAAATTATGATAGTTGTTTCAAATGTTATATTGGGAACAATAATAGGACTTAATAGGTAGGTTAAGGTATTCGTAATATTACAAATAAAATGCACGGAAAAAATTACTACAAATTGTAATAATAATATGGATACCGATTGAATTCAATTATATCAGTAGAGAAACTAATAACAATTAGCGATGAGATTAATTGTTTAAATAATGCCAAACTTGTTGATCTCTATTGTACATGCATTGCAGTTTATCATATCTAATTATGGAATAATGTTGATGAACAAACAACCTCATAACGCACATCTAAACTCAATTTGATGAAAATATTTATTTGTTACCAAAAAATAAATGCAGTATAGCGATATGTATGACTATTTCCAATCATTTATTTTTTAGTGGAAGTAATTGGCAGTCGAACTCTGAGGGAGGAGACGGTGGTTCCATTATTATTCCGTTCGGAAGAGTTTAAAGTGGACGTGTGTTGTTATATCCTTCATTTTTCACCTTTTCTCTTGTCCTGGTAAAGAAACTTATTCCAGAAAAGGATGTGTGAACCGGAATTGCACAAACATCAGCATATGATGCACGCCTTGTTGAAAGCTCACAAGGTAAGTGAGATAAGTTCAATATATTCTGCGATATAAGGAAGACTTCGAATTTGCTGTGGTGGTCTTCAGTGTATGAGCGACTTGTAGGTGGGCTAGTGGTGCTAGAAATATAGTATCAAATTTTCAACATAATGGGTAACTATTAAAGTCTATGTAGAATAAGTGACTGACTAAATGTATAATATGGTTTTCCGGGCTGATAAGATGTGTATTGAAACTAGTTGTCTGTGGTATTCTTCAAACATGCACAGTTTGAATTAAATTCTGGAAGTCTAGTAATTGAATTCATTATTTTAAAATATTTCATACGATTAGTTGATATATTTCATTGCATTCTACTAATGTTCAACTATATATTCTTCTGCTTTTCTGTATCCGGCGTGTGGTAAAAAACAGCTACCGCGTCCCGATTACCACATCATTTGGGTAGCTATTTGGACTTAATTTTTGACTATGCCTAACTTGAACTGGGTTGAAACGTGTTAACAAGTAATTTGTATTTGTTTCATCTACATGTACTCTATGAAACACCCCTGATTGTGAAACGGACACTATTTCACGGCTTGAGGAAGTGTGCATTACTGTTCAGAGCTTTGTTCATCAATGATATACAATGTCGTCGCATAGTTAATGAAGACATGTTCGATAAATATTTGGCATTGGTAATTTCACGGATGTGTTTAGTTGGCCATATGCACGGTTCTATCTCGAAATTTTGCTGCTAGGAATTACACGAACAGATATCGTTCACACGAATTCTATTCGCTTCTCAGTTAATCGAAAATAGTTTAGAGATAAGTCTGCAGATTGATTTCAATTTGATAACAAAATGGCATTTTTTTCAATTCATATTCATCCATTACATTGATATAGATATTATTTATATCATTGGAGTGTTTCGCATTCGTGCGATTCTTGATAAATTCAGTTTTGATTGCAATTTTTAACTATTGGTTGGGTGGTGGAGTCACACGGTGTGCATATCAACTTCAGAACGATTGGACTGTTTTTGTAGCAACGCATTGCCATCCGTTCTGATCACAGACTTAACATTCAGGTGCTCAATTCGCCTCCGTTCTATTTCGTTTAAATGGTAATCATTGCAATGTTCAAATTTCTTCATAAGTTGATTCAGAATTACGTATCATGTGTACACGTAGTATAATGCATTAAATGAATTGGACATTTCCTACTAATCCTCTGCCTATCTGTAAATGCCAGAATATAGGTGTACGATAATTTTAAATTTCGTCAAGTAGATGCCGAATTCCTACAATTTTGTTTCATTGGAGGTTCTGCTGAAATTGGGTCAGGCAAATTCGTTATCATGTATATATACGAGAATTAGGTATTTAATTGTTCCCTATATGTTTCGTGAGCTTTGACCAGAATGTTGTTAGGATTCCTGTAGTTTTGATAGAAATTTCGTCTTCATCTCGGTATTTACAGGCAAATGTAAGTTAGGTTAATGCAAATCTTTCCTCAGAACTTATTTTCATCTACACCCATACCCGAAGCCTGCCACCCGCCAACTGGCCAACATATGCTATTGCCCTCTCTGGTTTCAGAAGATACCCTAGATTCTAGAAAGATTTACCCCATTGAAAGTGGATACGGTCATACATGTAGCGGCCTTTCATTATTTAATTTACGGTTTATATATTTCTAGTTATATTTAAGGTACTGAGTTTGTCGCAATAAAACTTTATATTCGCAGACATGAGAGTAGCGGCCGGTTTGATAACTGTATTCAGTTGATCTAGCTTTAAATGGGTTTGTAGTCAGCAGGTTGCCATTATTTTCCTTTTCGATACGCATTCGTTGGCAGCCATGAATGAAGGCTGTTCTTCCCAAATGTGCGCAGTATAGTTCAACCGTAGTTCACATTACCACGCGTCAATTATTTTTACACGCTGGTATACTCTCTGCTTGATGCATTTATAGAAGCCTCACAAAAACACCGTATATTTCCACAATCAGAACGGAAAACTTAATAACCACTCCATGGTGTCGTTTACCCGTTCTATTCACGGAAATCGTACACCGCTTGCGTGTCTTCAAAACCTAAAAATAAAATAAAAAAATAAAGCCCAATGTCCTGCCAAAATATATTTCGTTATATTAAAACTATTAAAACATTTGGACAATCGGTTTTTAAAAAATTACTCAAAGTCGACGTTTTGTGATGTCACGAGCATGTTCACCCGTATCCGGGAACGATTTTGGATTAGACCATCGTTAATGAAACAGTGTTTATGATGTACCAAATCTACAACTTCGTGAGGTGATGCCGTGACAACCGTTTGACCAATCGTTCTCAAATTTGTTCTGTATTACTATATGACCTATATCTACTTTATGTAGTTTTTTGGCGAGTCACTTGCTCCCTGAGTTATTCTAGAAAAAAAAATATGTGAAATAATTGCTCCCTTTTAATGTAGTAAATTGCCACGTTGTGTTGGCACAACTCTAAACTATCCTTCATTGAAAACCCCGTTTCAGAAATAAGATAGGAATTAAACGTGTCTCTTCTATATTAAACTCAGTCGATTCATTGTATGCTTATTAAAGAACTAATAATTCTACACACATCATCTATTTCAGTAAGTTGAAATAGATTGAGTACGAAATGCTTTGAAAATAAGAATTACTACAGACATGTTTTCTTTCGTGTCCGACAATATA
>SDVV010041604.1:0-10419 GCA_016164225.1 Gammarus roeselii | reverse complement strand
GGTGTCGAGTTAGTTAGGTGTCGAGTTAGTTAGGTGTCAAGTTAGTTAGGAGTCGAGTTAGTTAGGTGTCGAGATATTTAGGTGTCAAGTTGATTAGGTGTCGATCTAGTTGAATTTCGAGTTGTTTAGATGTCGAGTTAGTTAGATGTCGAGTCAGTTAGGTGTCGGTTTAGTTAGGTATCGATTTAGTTAGGAGTCGATTTAGTTAGGTGTCGATTTAGTTGTGTGTCGATTTAGGTAGGTGTCGATTTAGGTAGGTGTCGACTTAGTTAGGTGTCGAGTTAGTTAGGTGTCGAGTTAGTTGGGTGTCTAGTTAGTTGGGTGTTGAGTTAGTTAGGGGTCGAGTTAGTTGGGGGTATATTTAGTTACTTGTCAAGTTAGTTAGGTATCGATTTGGTTAGGTTCAAGATAGAGAAATGTCAAGTTAGTTACGTGTCGAGTTAGTTAGGTGTCGAGTTAGTTATGTGTCGAGTTAGTTATGTGTCGAGTTAGTTATGTGTCAGTTAGTTATGTGTCGAGTTAGTTATGTGACGAGGTAGTTAGGTTTCGAGTTCGTTAGTTTTCGAATTAGTTAGGTGTCGAATTAGTTACGTATCGAATTAGTTACGTGTCGAGTTAGTTAGGTGTCGAGTTAGTTAGGTTTCAAATTAATTAGGTGTCGATTTACTTAATTGTAAAGTTAGTTAGAGTCGAGTTAGTTAACTGTCGAGTTAGTTAATTGTCGAGTTAGTTAAATAAAGAGTTAGTTAGGTTTTGAATTTGTTGAAAGTCAAGTTCGTTAGGTGTTGAGTTAGTAAGGTGTCGAGTTTGTTAATTAACATGATAACTATGCATATATTGAACTCGCGGTTGTTTTTTTTTTTTTTAAGTGTCGATTTACTTATTTGTCGAAATTGTTAGGTGTCGAGTTAATTAGGTGTCGATTTACTTAGGTGTCGATATAGTTATGTGTCGATTTAGGTAGGTGTCGATTTAGTTAGGTGTCGATTTAGTTAGGTGTCGAGTTAGTTAGGTGTGTAGTTGGTTGGGTGTCGAGTTAGTTGGGGTCGAGTTAGTTGGGGGTCGATTTAGTTACTTGTCAAGTTAGTTAGGTATCGATTTGGTTAGGCTCAAGATAATGAAATGTCAAGTTAGTTACGTGTCGAGTTAGTTAGGTGTCGAGTTAGTTATGTGTCGAGTTAGTTAGATGTCGAGTTAGTTAGATGTCGAGTTAGGTAGGTGTCGAGTTAGTTATGTGTCGAAATATTTAGTTGTCGAGTTATTTAGTTGGCGAGTTAGTTGGGTGTCGATTTATTAACTAGTCAAGTTAGTCAGGTGTCGATTTAGTTAGGTGTCGATTTAGTTAGGGGTCGAGTTAGTTAGGTGTCGAAATAGTTAGACGTCGAGTTGCTTACATGTATGTGTAGAGCTGGTTAGGTGTCGAGTTAGTTAGGTTTCGAGTTAGTTAGGTGTCGAGTTAGTTAGGTGTCGAGTTAGTAAGGTGTCGATTTAGTTGGGTGTCGATTTAGTTAGGTGTCGATTTAGTTACTTGTCGAGTTGATTAGGTGTCGTGTTAGGTGTCGAGTTAGTTAAATGTCGAGTTAGTTGTGTGTCGAGTCAGTTAGGTGTCGAGTTAGTTCGGCGTCGAGTTAGTTGTGTGTCTAGTTAGTTAGGTGTCGAGTTAGTTAGGTGTCGAGTTAGTAAGGTGTCGAGTTAGTTTGGTGTCGAGTTAGTTAGGTGACGAGTTAGTTAAGTGTCGAGTTAGTTATGTGTGAAGTTAGTTAGGTGACGAGTTAGTTGGGTGTCGATTTAATTGGGTGGCGATTACGTTGGGTGTCGACTTTAGTTGGGTGTTTAGTTGGATGTCGAGTTAGTTAGGCGTCTAGTTAGTTAGGAATCTGGTTAAGATAGGCGTCGAGTTAGTTAGGCGTCGAGTTAGTTTGGTGTCGAGTAAGTTAGGTGTCGAGTAAGTTAGATGTCGAGTTAACTATGTGTCGATTTACTTATTTGTCAAGTTAGTTAGCTGTCGAGTTAGTTAGGTGTCGAGTAAGTTAGGTGTCGAGTAAGTTAGGTTTTGAGTTAGTAAGGTGTCGAGTTAGTAGGGTGTCGAGTTGGTAAGACGTCGAGTTAGTAAGACTTCGAGTTTGTAAGGCTTTGAGTTAGTAAGACGTCGGGTTAGTAAGGTGTCAAGTTAGTCAGGTGTCGAGATAGTCAGGTGTCGAGTTAGTCAGGTGTCGAGTTAGTTAGGTGTCGAAATAGTTAGGTGTCGAAATAGCTAAGCGTCGAAATAGTTAGGTGTCGAAATAGTTAGGTGTCGAGTTAGTTAGGTGTCGAATAAGCTAGAAGTGAAGATACTTGGGTGTCGAGTTAGTTAAAAGTTAGTTAGATGTCGAATTAGTAAGGTATTGAGTTGGTTAGGTGTCTAGTTATGTGTCGAGATAGTAAGGTGTCGAGTTATTTGGATGTCGAGTTTGTTGGTTGTCGATTTAATTACTTGTCGAGTTTTTTAGGTGTCGAGTTAGTTAAATGTTGAGTTAGTTAGGTGTCGAGTTAGTTAGGTGTCGAGTTTGTTAGGTGTCGAGTTAGTTAGGTGTCGAGTTAGTTAGGTGTCAAGTTAGTTAGGAGTCGAGTTAGTTAGGTGTCAAGTTGATTAGGAGTCGATCTAGTTGAATTTCGAGTTGTTTAGATGTCGAGTTAGTTAGATGTCGAGTCAGTTAGGTGTCGGTTTAGTTAGGTATCGATTTAGTTAGGAGTCGATTTAGTTAGGTGTCGATTTAGTTAGGTGTCGATTTATTTAGGTGTCGAGTTAGTTAGGTGTCGAGTTAGTTAGGTGTCGAGTTAGTAAGGTGTCGAATTAGTTTGGTGTCAAGTTAGTTAGGTGACGAGTTAGTTAAGTGTCGAGTTAGTTATGAGTGAAGTTAGTTAGGTGACGAGTTAGTTGGGTGTCGATTTAATTGGGTGGCGATTACGTTGGGTTTCGACTTTAGTTGGGTGTTTAGTTGGATGTCGAGTTAGTTAGGCGTCTAGTTAGTTAGGAATCTGGTTTAGTTAGGCGTCGAGTTAGTTAGGCGTCGAGTTAGTTAGGTGTCGAGTAAGTTAGGTGTCGAGTAATTTAGGTATCGAGTTTATTATGTGTCGATTTACTTATTTGCCAAGTTAGTTAGCTGTCGAGTTAGTTAGGTGTCGAGTAAGTTAGGTGTCGAGTAAGTTAGGTGTCGAGTAAGTTAGGTGTCGAGTAAGTTAGGTTTTGAGTTAGTAAGGTGTCGAGTTAGTAGGGTGTCGAGTTAGTAAGACGTCGAGTTAGTAAGTCGTCGAGTTAGTAAGAGGTCGAGTTAGTAAGACATCGATTAAGTAAGACGTCGAGTTAGTAAGACTTCGAGTTTGTAAGACATTGAGTTAGTAAGACGTCGAGTTAGTAAGGTGTCGAGTTAGTCAGGTGTCGAGATAGTCAGGTGTCGAGTTAGTCAGGTGTCGAGTTAGTTAGGTGTCGAAATAGTTAGGTGTCGAAATAGTTAAGTGTCGAAATAGTTAGGTGTCGAAATAGTTAGGTGTCGAGTTAGTTAGGTGTCGAATAAGCTAGAAGTGAAGATACTTGGGTGTTGAGTTAGTTAAAAGTTAGTTAGATGTCGAATTAGTAAGGTATTGAGTTGGTTAGGTGTCTAGTTATGTGTCGAGATAGTAAGGTGTCGAGTTATTTGGATGTCGAGTTTGTTGGTTGTCGATTTAATTACTTGTCGAGTTAGTTAGGTGTCGAGTTAGTTAAATGTTGAGTTAGTTAGGTGTCGAGTTAGTTAGGTGTCGAGTTTGTTAGGTGTCGAGTTAGTTAGGTGTCGAGTTAGTTAGGTGTCAAGTTAGTTAGGAGTCGAGTTAGTTAGGTGTCGAGATATTTAGGTGTCAAGTTGATTAGGTGTCGATCTAGTTGAATTTCGAGTTGTTTAGATGTCGAGTTAGTTAGATGTCGAGTCAGTTAGGTGTCGGTTTAGTTAGGTATCGATTTAGTTAGGAGTCGATTTAGTTAGGTGTCGATTTAGTTGTGTGTCGATTTAGGTAGGTGTCGATTTAGTTAGGTGTCGATTTAGTTAGGTGTCGAGTTAGTTAGGTGTCTAGTTAGTTCGGTGTTGAGTTAGTTAGGGGTCGAGTTAGTTGGGGGTATATTTAGTTACATGTCAAGTTAGTTAGGTATCGATTTGGTTAGGTTCAAGATAGTGGAATGTCAAGTTAGTTACGTGTCGAGTTAGTTAGGTGTCGAGTTAGTTATGTGTCGAGTTAGTTATGTGTCGAGTTAGTTATGTGTCAGTTAGTTATGTGTCGAGTTAGTTATGTGACGAGCTAGTTAGGTTTCGAGTTCGTTAGTTTTCGAATTAGTTAGTTGTCGAATTAGTTACGTATCGAATTAGTTACGTGTCGAGTTAGTTAGGTGTCGAGTTAGTTAGGTGTCGAATTAATTAGGTGTCGATTTACTTAATTGTCAAGTTAGTTAGGTGTCGAGTTAGTTAACTGTCGAGTTAGTTAATTGTCGAGTTAGTTAAATGACGAGTTAGTTAGGTTTTGAATTAGTTGAAAGTCAAGTTAGTTAGGTGTTGAGTTAGTAAGGTGTCGAGTTTGTTAATTAACATGATAACTATGCATATATTGAACTCTCGGTTGTTGTTTTTTGTTATTGAAGTGTCGATTTACTTATTTGTCGAAATAGTTAGGTGTCGAGTTAATTAGGTGTCGATTTACTTAGGTGTCGATTTAGGTAGGTTTCGATTTAGGTAGGTGTCGATTTAGTTAGGTGTCGAGTTAGTTAGGTGTGTAGTTGGTTGGGTGTCGAGTTAGTTGGGGTCGAGTTAGTTGGGGACGTTTTAGTTACGGGTCAAGTTAGTTAGGTATCGATTTGGTTAGGTTCAAGATAGTGAAATGTCAAGTTAGTTACGTGTCGAGTTAGTTATGTGTCGAGTTAGTTATGTGTCGAGTTAGTTAGATGTCGAGTTAGTTAGATGTCGAGTTAGGTAGGTGTCGAGTTAGTTATGTGTCGAAATATTTAGTTGTCGAGTTATTTAGTTGGCGAGTTAGTTGGGTGTCGATTTATTAACTAGTCAAGTTAGTAAGGTGTCGATTTAGTTAGGTGTCGATTTAGTTAGGTGTCGATTTAATTACTTGTCGAGTTGATTAGGTGTCGAGTTAGTTAGGTGTCGAGTTAGTAAGGTGTCGAATTAGTTTGGTGTCAAGTTAGTTAGGTGACGAGTTAGTTAAGTGTCGAGTTAGTTATGTGTGAAGTTAGTTAGGTGAAGAGTTAGTTGGGTGTCGATTTAATTGGGCGGCGATTACGTTGGGAGTCGACTTTAGTTGGGTGTTTAGTTGGATGTCGAGTTAGTTAGGCGTCTAGTTAGTTAGGAATCTGGTTTAGTTAGGCGTCGAGTCAGTTAGGCGTCGAGTTAGTTAGGTGTCGAGTAAGTTAGGTGTCGAGTAATTTAGGTGTCGAGTTTATTATGTGTCGATTTACTTATTTGCCAAGTTAGTTAGCTGTCGAGTTAGTTAGGTGTCGAGTAAGTTAGGTGTCTAGTAAGTTAGGTGTCGAGTAAGTTAAGTTTTGAGTTAGTAAGGTGTCGAGTTAGTAGGGTGTCGAGTTGGTAAAACATCGAGTTAGTAAGACTTCGAGTTTGTAAGGCTTTGAGTTAGTAAGACGTCGATTTAGTAAGACGTCGAGTTAGTAAGACTTCGAGTTTGTACGACTTTGAGTTAGTAAGACGTCGAGTTAGTGAGGTGTCGAGTTAGTCAGGTGTCGAGATAGTCAGGTGTCGAGTTAGTCAGGTGTCGAGTTAATTAGGTGTCGAAATAGATAGGTGTCGAAATAGTTAAGTGTCGAAATAAAATAGTTAGGTGTCGAGTTAGTTAGGTGTCGAATAAGCTAGAAGTGAAGATACATGGGTATTGACTTAGTAAAAGTTAGTTAGATGTCGAATAAGTAAGGTATTGAGTTGGTTAGGTGTCTAGTTATGAGTCGAAATAGTAAGGTGTCGAGTTATTTGGATGTCGAGTTAGTTGGTTGTCGATTTAATTACTTGTCGCGTTAGTTAGGTGTAGAGTTAGTTAAATGTTGAGTTAGTTAGGTGTCGAGTCAGTTAGGTGTCGATATAGTTAGGTGTCGATCCAGTTAGGTGTCGAGTTAGTTAGGTGTCGAGTCAGTTAGGTGTCTAGTTAGTTAGGTATCGAGTTGGTTAGGTGTCACGTTAGTTAGGTGTCACGTTAGTTAAGTGTCGAGTAATTTAGGTGTCGATTTATTAACTGGTCAAATTAGTTAGGTGTCCATTAAGTTAGGTGTCAACTTAGTGAAGTGTCGAGTTAGTTGGGTGTTGAGCTTGTTAGGTGTCGAGTTTGTTAGATGCCGAGTTTGTTAGGTGTCGAGTTAGTAAGATGTCGAGTTAGTAAGGTGTCGAGTTAGTAATGTGTCGAGTTAGTAATGTGTCGAGTTAGTTGGGTATCGATTTATTACCTAGTCAAGTTAGTTAGGAGTCGAATTTGTAAGGTGTCGAATTAGTTAGGTGTCGAGTTAGTTAGGTGTCGAGTTTGTTAGGTGCCTAGTTAATTAGATGTCGATTTACTTAATTGTCAAGTTAGTTTGGTGTCGAGTTAGTTAATAGTCGAGTTAGATAGGTGTCGAGTAAGTTAGGTGTCGAGTTAGATAGGTGTTGAGTTAGTTAGGTGTTGAATTAGTTAGGTGTCGAATTAGTTAGGTGTCGAATTAGTTAGGTTTCTAGTTAGTCAGGCGTCTAGTTAGTTAGGTGTCGAGTTACTTAGGTGTCGTGTTAGTTGAATGTCGAGTTAATTAGGAGTCGAGTAGGTTAGGTGTCGAGATAGATAGGTGTCGAGTTGGTGGAGTGTCGAGTTAGTTAGGTCTCGAGTTTGTTAGGTGTCGACTTGGATAGGTGTTGACTTAGTTAAGTGTCGAGTTAGTTAGGTGTCGAGTTAGTAAAGTGTCGAGTTAGTTTGGGTGTCGATTTATTACCTAGTCGAGTTAGTTAGGCGTCGAGTTAGTTAGGTGTCGAGTTAGTTAGGTATCGAGTTAGTTACATGTCAAGTTAGTTAGTTGTCGAGTTAGTTAGGTGTCGAGTTAGTTGGGTGTCGAGTTAATTAGGTGATGAATTAGTTAGGTGTCGAGATAGATAGGTGTCGAGTTAGATAGGTGTCGAGTTAGTTAGGTGTCGAGTTAATTAGGTATCGATTTAATTAGTAGTCGATTTACTTATTTATCAAGTTAGTTAGGTGTCGAGTTAGTAGTTAATTTTCGAGTCAGTTAGGTGTCGTGTTAAATAAATGTCGAATTAGTGAGGTGTCGAGTTAGTTAGGTGTCGAGTGAGTTAGGTGTCGATTTAGTAAGGGGTCGAGTTAGTTGGGTGTCGAGTTAGTTAGGTGTCGAGTTAGTCAGGTGTCGAGTTAGTTAGGCGTCGAGTTAGTTAGGTGTCGAGCTTGTTAGGTGTCGACTTAGTTAGGTGTTGAAGTAATTAGGTATCGATGTACTTATGTGTCAAGTTAGTTAGGTTTCGAGTTAGTTACATGTCAGGTTAGTTAGGTGTCGAGTTATTTGGAGGACCAGTTAGTTACATGTCAAGTAAGTTGGGTGTCGAGTTATGTAGGTTTCGAGTTATTTAGTTGTCGAGTTAGATACATGTCAAGTTAGGTAAGTGTCGAGTTTGTTAGGTGTCGAGTTAGTTAAGTTTCGAGTTAGTAATGTGTGAAGTTAGTTAGGTGACGTGTTAGTTGGGTGTCGAGTTAGTTAGGTGCCGATTCAGTTAGGTGACGATTTAGTTACTCGTCGAGTTAATTAGGTGTTGAGGTAATTAGGTATCGATGTACTTATGTGTCAAGTTAGTTAGGTGTCGAGTTAGTTAAGTGTCGAGTTTGTTAGGTGTCGAGTTAGTTGGGTGTCGATTCAGTTAGGTGTCGATTTAGTTACTTGTCGAATTAATTAGGTGTCGTGTTAGGTGTCGAGTTCGTTAAATGTCAAGTTAGTTGTGTGTCGAGTTAGTTAGGTGTCGAGTTAGTTGTGTGTCGATTTAGTTAGGTGTCGAGTTAGTTAGGTGTCGAGTTAGTTAGTTGTCGAGTTAGTTAGGTGCCGAGTTAGTAATGTGTGAAGTTAGTCAGGTGACGAGTTAGTTGAGTGTCGATTTAATTGGGGGGCGATTACGTTGGGTGTCGACTTTAGTTGGGTGTTTAGCTAGATGTCGAGTTAGGTAGGCGTCTAGTTAGTCAGGCGTCTAGTTAGTTAGGCGTCTAGTTGGTTAGGCGTCTAGTTAGTTAGTCGTCGAGTTAGTTAGGTGTCGAGTTAGTTGGGCGTCGAGTAAGTGAGGTGTCGAGTAATTTAGGTGTCGAGTTAGTTAGGTGTCGATTTACTTATTTGTCAAGTTAGTTAACTGTCGAGCTAGTTAATTGTCGAGTAAGTTAGGTGTAGAGTAAATTAGGTGTCGAGTTAGTAAGGCGTCGAGTCAATAAGTTGTCGAGTTAGTTATGTGTGAAGTTAGTTAGGTGACGAGTTAGTTAGGTGTCGATTTAATTGGGTGGCGATTACGTTGGGTGTCGACTTTAGTTGGGTGTTTAGTTAGATGTCGAGTTAGTTAGGCGTCTAGTTAGTTAGGAGTCTGGTTTAGTTAGGCGTCGAGTTATTTAGGCGTCGAGTTAGTTAGGTGTCGAGTAAGTTAGGTGTCGAGTAATTTAGGTGTCGAGTTTATTATGTGTCGATTAACTTATTTGCCAAGTTAGTTAGCTGTCGAGTTAGTTAGGTGTCGAGTAAGTTAGGTGTCGAGTAAGTTAGGTGTCGAGTAAGTTAGGTTTTGAGTTAGTAATGTGTCGAGTTAGTTTGGTGTCGAGCTAGTTAGGTGTCGAGTTAGTTAGGTGTCGAGTTAGTTATGTGTCGAGTTAGTTAGGCGTCTAGTTAGTTAGGCGTCGAGTTAGTTAGGTGTCGACTTAGTTAGGTGTCGATTTAGTTAGGTATTGAGTTAGTTAGGTGTCGCTTCACTTATTCGTCGAGTTAGTTATGTGTCGAGTTAGTTAGTTGTCGAGTAAGTTAGGTGTCGAGTAGGTTAGGTGTCGAGTAAGTTAGGTTTCGAGTATATAAGATGGCGAGTTAGTAAATTGTCGAGTTAGTAGGACGTCGAGTTAGTAGGAAGTCGAGTTTGTAGAACGTCGAGTTTGAAAGACGTCGAGTTAGTAAGGTGTCGAGTTAGTCAGGTGTCGAGTTAGTTAGGTGTCGATTTAGTTAGGTGTCGATTTCGTTAGGTGTCGAGTTATTAGGTGTCGAGTTAATTAGGTGTCGATTTATTTATTTGTAGAAATAGTTAGGTGTCGAGTTAATTAGGTGTTGATTTACTTATTTGTCGAATGAGTGAGGTGTCGAGTTAGTTAGGTGTCGAGTTAGTTATGGGTCGAGTTAGTTAGGTGTCGAGTTAGTTAGGTGTCGAGTTAGTTAGGTGTCGAGTTGGTTAGGTGTCGAATTAGTTAGGTGTCGATTTAGTTAGGTATTGAGTTAGTTAGGTGTCGCTTTACTTATTTGACGAGTTAGTTATGTGTCGAGTTAGGGAGGTGTCGAGTTAGTTAGGTGTCGAGTTAGTTAGGTGTCGAGTTAGTTAGGTGTCGAGTTAGTTAGGTGTCGAGTTAGTTGTCGATTTAGTTAGGTGTCGATTTAGTTAGGTGTCGAGTTATTAGGTGTCGAGTTAAATTATTGTCGATTTACTTATTTGTCGAACAGTTAGGTTTCGAGTTAATTAGGTGTCGATTTCCTTGTTTGTCGAAATAGTGAGGTGTCGAGTTAGTTAGGTGTCAAGTTAGTTAGGTTTCCAGTTATTTAGGTGTCGAGTTGATAAGTGTCGAGTTAGTTGAATGTCGAGTTATTTAGATGTCGAGTTAGTTAGATGTCGAGTCAGTTAGGTGTCGGTTTAGTTAGGGGTCGATTTAGTTAGGTGTCGATTTAGTTATGTTACGATATAGTTAAGTTTCGATTTAGTTAGGTTTCGATTTAGTTAGGTGTCGAGTTAGTTAGGTTTCGAGTTAGTTAGGTGTCGAGTTAGTTAGGTGTCGACTTAGTTAGGTGTCGAGTTAGTTAGGTGTCGTGTTAGTTAGGTGTCGAGTTAGTTAGGTGTCGAGTTAGTTAGTTGGCAATTTAGTTAGGTGTCGATTTAGTTAGGTGTCGAGTTATTAGGTGTCGAGTTAATTAATTGTCGATTTACTTATTTGTCGAAATAGTTAGGTTTCGAGTTAATTAGGTGTCGATTTACTTGTTTGTCGAAATAGTGAGGTGTCGAGTTAGTTAGGTGTCAAGTTAGTTAGATGTCGAGTTATTTAGGTGTCGAGTTGATAAGTGTCGAGTTAGTTGAATGTCGAGTTATTTAGATGTCGAGTTAGTTAGATGTCGAGTCAGTTAGGTGTCGGTTTAGTTAGGTGTCGATTTAGTTAGGTGTCGAT
>SDVV010041603.1:0-10419 GCA_016164225.1 Gammarus roeselii | reverse complement strand
CCCCCGTACGGCCGCTTGAGTCAAGGTTGCATGAGTTGCACCCTACCCCCCGCCCCGCCCAAAAGTGACTCTAGAATGCCGTTCTCGCTGACATATACTCTACTGTCCCTGTATAGGTTTCGTAGATTGGTGATGGTGCTGTAGCGCGAAGTGGCCGCGGAGCTTTAGCAAGGCGCAGTGCCTCATCAGGCGGGTAGATTGGGCGTTTCCTCCTCTTTGTCAGCCTAACTTAGCAGCCCTTCTAATAAGGGAAAACGGCTGTATGTCTATGTATACTGTACTTTGTAGAGGATAAGTGTCCTTACATTTGGTATTAAAATAGACTGGTAATCATTATCTTGCTCATTGTTGCTCATTCACATAGACCGAATCATGGGAGCCGACTTATCTAAAATGTAAGTTTCAGACAAAACTAGTTCAAACTATTCCGCTAGCGGCAACATCGAGTGAGCCTACGGCAAGGAATCGAGAACCAAAACACTCATATCATGCACATTTTCTTAGTGCGTGGCTTAGTGAAAGTGTCTGCCAGAAATCCTGGGTAAGTTCTTCAGTTTGCTAAAATTTCAGAACAACATTATATTGTAAACATGTAGGGGGCCTATAAGATGTATATAAACATGTATATAAATGCGTTGATAAATAAGAAATGAATCGCTATACTTTGTCAATTTGTGGAACTGGTCAGTCCGGAGTACAGCACCAGGTCTAGTGAATTATAGCCATATTCTCTGATTCAATGTACAATGCAAATAGGTAGATAGTGTACAAATATTTGAACGCAACCTTTAATTATTAATGCCCTCTCCTACTCGTTTGCTAAGATAGCTGCACTTCTTCTGATAACTGTTTTAATTATTCAAGCTGAAGCCTAAGTGGCAGCCGAGCCTGACTGTATTTTATGTTGCTGGTTAAGATATACAGCACCTAATCCTTATGAACCTTGCTGAATCTTCTTATTCCACACATACTTCATATTGCAGTGTTATAATTGACAAAATGGGAATTCCATTTAATAAGGAAATTCCATAACAGCCAATTTTAAAATAGGGTGCGTCATTACCACTCTGCAAAGCCAGTCCCTCCATTCTTTAATTTTATTAACAATTTATGCAGACTACTCAACTAGACTTGTGGGTACCAGACTGAGCACAATCATTCAATTCACCCATCCGATTAAAGGCAAAAATTGTTGCCTGCGGCTTTATTGGGTGAACTTAACGAGGTCTTGCAAAAGAGACCTTGCTCTTTTCAACGGAAGATTTTTTCTTTAGCTCTGACCCCCGGAACCCAGCCAGGCTACCCGGGGAGCACACTAATGGGTGTTCATAGGACCAAAACAAAAAAGGAAATGGATTCTAGCAAGAATGCCACAACGTGCCCCGGATCAAGCAATCGTCGAGGCAGACGGCGCCATTCTTGGATCAAAGGTTCAAGCCAGAGCCCAAACAATGAAGCTCTACGCTCATTGCCTTCCAGTCCTGGCCTCCAGAGGAAACCACCATAATTAAATAAGTCCCCCCCCCCAAATGCCAAATTGTTTGTTCTTGCATTGTACAACAACCCTAATTTACTTATCAATTCATGATGCAAATTAATTGCCTTCTTATTTATGCCCTTCCTATTTTCTTGTTGCCATAACTTAAAAATCTTGTGCGTATCTGAGACTGAAAAGCCATTGTGGCCTGCGGCACAACCTTGAAAATAGTGCCATACACTGACTGTGTGACCAACATGTGCTTTCATTCATTATCAAATATATAAGCGAAATGGTACTATGCAATTGTAAGAATCGCTTGAATGAATTTAGCAAGTAGCTACTATTATATAAACATCTAAACTGATTCATTTCGAGCAAGTTTATCGGTCTTGAAATTTTCAGTCTGTGACTACTGAATCTTCATAATTAATACACGATGAGACGACATTTCGACTATAACGTAACAATTTTGCGCGATGATGTGAGCTTCATCTACATTTTTCAATAAAAAAAGAGGGATTTTATTGATGTAATCTGTTACAAATAGCGGAATACGTGGATCACCTTCACTCATTAGGCGAAGAATTTTGTTTATAACAGTCTCAGAATGGCTAACAGTACCCTACCAGAAGGTCAGCTTTCTCACCACTTGGTGGGGCTGGAGAAGGAGCATGAGGCTGACACCGTTCGTAATCTTAGCTATTGCAACCAGATCGTCTATCGGCATGACGTTCTTTTTCGGTCTCAAAATAACAGATAATATTATTTACGTGTACATTATTCTCACCTCCACTTGTGTTGACATTTTTGCTTCTCGGTGTCATGTCTCACGGTGTTATAGAGCTCATGCCGGAACATTTTCTTTACTCAAATTCAAATAGATTTTCATAACATGATGAGTGACCATCATGTTTTTTCTTATATGGTGCCTACAAATCGTCTATTTTCATTTGATACATACTATTTGTCTGGCTTTAATATAGCAATGACTTTCCATTCAGTTAGATCTCTTTGAAAAAGGTTGCGTGAAAAAATGTCGTACACCTAAGTATTTTAAACGCAGTACAATAACTACGATAAATTTGGTTCTCGCTCTGTTTAATCCTGCGGTATTGTGAGTCAATTATTGCGAGTCAGCAACCGGTATTTTACTCTTCAAACACAAGTTAATTGTAGTCAAGCAAACCGATTCTCCCTAGTACATAAGCTTCCGAGAGTTACAGCTTGTCTCTCAACCGCGGCGTCAGAAGGACATTGACTCCAGTGCACTAGAAAGCCTTGGCACTCTAATTTAGTGGGGTGGATGGATGATTATTTATTTTATAGATCATTAACACATTATTCTAGGGTTTGTAATCATTCATATTTCGTGGGCTCCAATATTTATCTGTGCCCTTTTTCATGGTGATCAATTTTGTATTAGTTACATAATTATGCATCGTTAGACGCCCGCAGGGACCCTGAGTGGATTCGTGCGACGATTTCGCGTTGGAGGCCCCGGCGGAGCGCGAAATAAACTAATACTAGGTATCTATGTTAAACCTACTCGATAACTACGTTAAACCTACTCTAAATCTACGTTGAACCTACTCTGAATCTAAGTTGAACCTATATTGAATCTACGTCGAACCTACTCTGAATCTGCGTTGAACCTAAACTCCAGTAGAAAACGGAAGCAACCACTACTTTTCTAATTTAATCTAGTCTCTCAACCGGGAAACCCGACCAAATGAGAGCACTCAACGGCAGCCTACATCGTAGGAATAAATTGTCACAATTTGGAAATGCTAACATCCTATGAAGTACAAAAATTCACATCGAAAATAATTCTAAATTTTTTTCGCCCACATGCATAAGGAAAAACCAAGAAAATATTGTTCAACTCAGTAAAAACTGTTAAAAGTGCTGTTCTAGCACAGTGATCGCTGCACCGAAAATTACACTCAGGCAAGTGATCTAGAACATCTGGTTCTAGATGACTTGTCTGAATGTAATGAGTCTATAATAAGGCAAATCTTAAAATTTCACAACGCAACGATGGTACATTTTTTTATCCGCATTAAGATGACAAGGCCAAAAATATACATAACATGCACAAGGTCTGCAACAATGCCGGGAACTTCACAACGAGAGACTGTGCAATAATTCAAGTAGTTAAAATCATAGGAGAGTCTCATGATACACCGCGAAACGGCTAAAACACGTGCCTACGTTCAAACTTGAAGCTATAAATATACTAAGCTAACAGGCATACGAATTAGAAATGTTACATGATCGTTCAGGATATTACCGGCCTTCCAGGTAGAAGAAGTTAACCTCAAAAATATGAAATTCCGAATTACAGTGTTAATGACTACCACTGACGATCAATGCATACGCAGAAAAATATACTGATACACACATATCAGCATGAGCACGCAAAAATTTCTAGAAAACTCACAAAATTCGGAACAAATCCATTTCCGAAAGACCAATTACATTCTTAGATAGGGAGGGATCGTTACATTAAAAAAATGTAAGTAAAACAAGGTATATGCATTCTTCATGCTGACTACTTAACTAGACTTGTGGGTACCAGACTGAACCCAGTCAATTAATTCACCCATCCGATTAAAGGCAAAAATTGTTGCCTGTGGCTTTAGTGGGTGACGTATTTGGATTGCAGGACGGCGTGTTTTTGGCAGTTGAAACCCGAACAACTATAACGTCCCAGGCTGGAATGAACGAGCACGAGAACTGAATTATGCTGTAAGAGACGCCGTATTTAATTGTAATATTGCTGGAAGGCCTCGGGAAGGTCAACTTGCGGTAGCAATGAGGATAGCAAAGTCACGGTTTCGTAGAGAACTCGCGTTCTTGGGAGCGAACGAGCAACAGTTGCGTGCGCAGGCTCTTCTAGCAAAATTGCGAGAAGATACATGTAAAGATTTCTGGAAATAATTCGGTCACTTAATCCTAAAAAGGAAGCACTTCCACTTGCGGTGGCGGGTGTAACTGGGGAAGCAAGCATTGCAAGGGTCTAGGGGGAGCATTTCCAGCACATTGCTAATTCTGTTGACACGGAAGATAATAGAGGCTGGATGCAGAACGCCCTCGATAATGTTCCTTCTGTTAACGAAATGGTTTCGGTGGCAGAGGTTAGGAGCATTGTCAGAGGCCTCAAAAATAACAAAGCTGTTGGAAATGACGACATACCGAGTGAAGTGTTCAAGAATGCTTCCCACAGACTGACTGCAGTGCTTTTTCTCTTCCTTTCTGGCTGCATTCATGTCAAGAAGCTACAAAGAGAGGTAATGCATCTAACTGTGATTCCTCTTCTGAAATGTAAAACAAAGAATCCTTCTGATATAAATAATTATAAGCCCATTGCTATTGCCACCTCAATTTCCAAGGTTCTTGAGCAGGTTATTTATGCAAGATTGCAAACATTTCTGTCTACGCAAACAGTCAGTTTGGATTCAAAGAGGGCCATGGAACTGAAATGGCGATATTTGCATTGAAACAAACTGTTGAGTATTACAGATGTAGAGACTCGCCTGTTTTAATGTGTTTTTTAGACGCGAAGAAAGCATTTGATAGAGTAAACCATTGGACGTGTATTTTGGTACAGGGAACAGGAATTTTTAGTGCTATGGGGTAGTTCGAAATGGGCACTTATCATTGTAAAACAGAATTAGGCAATGAGATCAGCTATCGCCACTGTTGTATAACGTATACACTGATGAGTTGAATTACCTTCTAGGAAGAGAGAAAACCAAGGGTGTCATGTCGCCAACTGTTGTGTTAACAATCTTAGTTATGCTGATGATATGATGTTGTTAGCACCGACTTTCTCAGCATTGCAAAAGCTTCTTGATATCTGTAAAAAATTTGCTGAACCTCATGATATTGTATATAACACTGCAAAAAACTGTATGTATGTTAGTTAGACCGAAGGGTCCTAGTTACTACCTATCGACTGAGATAAAACTAGGCCGTAGTGCACTGGATTATGTGGATGAATTTTAATATCTAGGGCACATCATCACAGCAGATTGCTCTGATGACAAGGATGTTGCAAAGCAAACAAGGCGGCAAAATGCAGTTGGTAACATGCTGATACGAAAATTCTCGTTTGAACCAAGGGAAACTAAAATCCAGCTCTTCAAATCATATTGTTACCCGATTTATTGCAATGCACTGTGGAGAAAATACTTTCAATATAGCGTGAGGAAATTGACAGTGAGTTATAATGACACATTTAGACGGCTGATGCAGGTCCCTCGCTCGACGTCAGCGAGCAGGGTTTTTGCTGAAAACCAATCAGATCACATCAAGGTACTGTTCCGTAAAGCGGCACACAGCCTTATGACTCGAGTTATGAACTCCACAAATGAAATTCTCGTTGCAATCTGCTCTGGTGATGCGCTCGCTGCCTCGTCATTGTTAAGGCGATGGAGAGAATTACTATACGCATAGGCAAAATAAAGTTGTATGCTGTAACTTATTCATAGTTGTGTACGGTAATTTTATAACTTTGTTCACACTGTAACCCTAAAATAAGATGTCTCAATTGTAATACTATGCCCATGTTGGTTGTCAATGAAGCTTTTATTATCATTATTATTATTATTATTTAAGGTTTTCATTTCATCATATTATCTCTCACCTTCCCTTCAATTTACTGGAAATCCGAACTAGCAAACTAAAAATAATCAAAGGAAAAACGTATAAGTGATCAATTAGAAAATCCTTACCATCCCATATCTCTTTGTGGAAAATGAATACACATCAACAATGTAATTAACGTGGCTATCACTCACTTATAACTGCTCGTAGAACTGTCACGAAATTTTAGGAACCCTCGTGCATTAGCAGCAAAAATGTGCCACGAATGGAGGATCAGACAAAATTCCAGTTTCTAACAATAAATTATGCGACCCTGTTATATCATAGGAATCTAATTTTAGATTGAATTCAAGATTCATGAGCAAAACATAAGGAGGCGAAAAGAAACAGATTATGAGTAAAATTTTTTAATGAGTAATTTTACGAATCTGCAAATACACTCAAAAGTGATGCCGGTATCCCTTTAACACGCTCAGGCTCGGAGACCTCGCACAATCATGTACCCAAACTCCGATCATCGTAGTGATGCTTTCACAACTTGGTTGGTTCTAAATATAGATTATTTACCGAATAAAATTACAAATTCAGTGCAAGAGAATGTTTCATTGATCGCAATTTTACAAGCTCGTCCCCGTAGCTGCACAGCTTCACGAAACCCATCATGATTTCAACTCGCCCGGTCATTCGTGACTCTGGCCCAACAACACAGCGTAACTAATCAAATTTATTAAAGCAGGCTGACGAATAAATGATTAAAAAAAATTGGATAGTTCCCACTACTACAATGTGTTTTATATACACGAGTGAATAATAAAAACTTATAGAAATGATTTACATTCATCAGTTGAAGTGAACTCTGTAGGGAGATATCCATTACATTCGCCACAAATAAACGCAATTTCTCTTCTGGATGACGCAACACAGTTTTTTTCTCCGGTGACTATACATAGCGCGTGTTCTTAATAAGGAGTAGTGTTCCTCCTGTCAACATGGGCTGACAGATCACGCATTTCCTCGGCAATATCGAAATACTGAACTTAATTTGACTTAGCCTGGCATAACAAAATCAAACATTCACATTCCAGCAGAATTATGTATAAACACGGGCCCTATCGGCGACGCGGCCGTGAGGGTGGCCAGTCATGGATACATGAGTCCGTCAAATCATTACCTGTCCGCGGTAACATTTGAAAAAATACCAAATGGCTCATTCAAGGTGGAGGAATTGGTGTTCTGTTGAGGAAAGAGATTGGACTACTTAAGTGGATGAGAATGACGTAGGGAGCCGTGACATGAGTGAGGACATACTGGCTATAAGATTTCAACCCAAAAGCTGTGACAAAACCGAGAGCCTTGTTCTGGTGGGATGCTACATGACAACGGCTGGCGTTGATGCTGCAAGAAACAATGAAAGAAAGTTTGCAATTGTGAAAAAGGTGGTCCAAGAAAACAGGAATGAAACGATGTTGATAATCGGACATATGAATGGCCACATTGGACTATTAGGAGAGGTAGTGAATGAAAATGGACAAAAGCTAATTGACTTTACTAAAGAGATGCATCTTGAAAACCTGATTGTTCCTATAGCTATAGGGATAGGAAAAGAGACATTGAGTGCAAGAGGGCAGAAGTCTGCTATTGATTTCATGCTTGTGAATGAAAGAGCTCTAAACCAAGGCACAAGCATGTGGGTGGATGAGGATTGCTTGATTGATGTCACAGGTGACTATTAAATGCTAGTGATGAATTTCAGGATTGGCAAGCAACAGAAGAAAGGTGTGACCAAGAGAACAAACAAAAAGGGGAAATGAAGACTACGGGATGCCAAGTGGGATGAATTCTAGGTTGAATTTACAAATGCTGTCTGGCAGGGTCTGCAAGGAGTGAACAAGACTAATGATGCTCTAGTCATTACCCTGAAAATAGTAAGAGCTAGGACAATTGTATATGTCAAACCCCATCTCCAGACAGGGCCTTTAAATGCATGGTATGATATGGAATGAAAGAGAGGAAGGCTGGAAAGAAAGAGAAAAAACAGGGTGCAGAAGGGTGTAAAGAAACTGGCTGAGAGAGGAGAAGCCACAGTAGCAGAGGCTGATATGGACTGGAGGAAGTACAGAAAGCAGAGAAATGTGGTGAAAGGCATGATGAGTAAGGCTAGAGCGAAAGATCAGAAAAAAATTGTTGAAGATCTGCAGAACTTGGGAGAAGAGGGTGGAAGAGACTGGTTCAGATCCAGATTGCACAATTGGGTATGGGGATGAGGACATTATGTGCGTTTTTATTGCCGAATACTAAGTACCAAACCAGCTGGACGCCTCAGAAGCTAAGATTGGCATATCTAGACCTTTGCGTGCGCTTGCAGAGTATGTTTTTAGAGTTACTTGCGCTACTGTAAAAGATAATGGCAAATATATATACAACGGTAAGCTGGAG
This sequence comes from Gammarus roeselii, assembly GCA_016164225.1. Taxonomy (NCBI): domain Eukaryota; kingdom Metazoa; phylum Arthropoda; class Malacostraca; order Amphipoda; family Gammaridae; genus Gammarus; species Gammarus roeselii. Next base: position 1,895 of record SDVV010041603.1, on the reverse strand, counting down.
GTGCTAACGCCGTGTAACAACTGCAGAATTACATGTAGGTAACGTTTGAGATGACCACACATAGATGCAAACTTCTTTCACCAACCAGGCCTCCTACAAAACAGAATGTAATATCTAGATGATACACTTTCATATGGTAGTTATAATATGTAAATAACAATCATTATCAGTTCAGATTAAAAATTGCCACTACTTACAAGAGCGTTTTTATATCTCCTGACCTTAAAACTGACAACGGTATTGCATTATTTTGCTCATCCACTCCGCTGTCTGTTCCATGACTGTCGTAGCAAACTTTTTCACAGAATGTGTGTGACGTCAGTGTTGGGTGTAATTTGATTATACAGTTTAGCTATTGTTGCATCCATACCAAATACCGATGCACTTCATCTTGACTAATATTGCGCGTTGTATTGTGAATTGCCAATTTTTTATTCTCCTGCCGAAATATGCGATATTGGCTTATGTTCATTTCTCTCAGTAACTGCTGACAATCTGGACTGTTTGGTCAAAGAAATTACTAGCTCATCAATGATGGTGATGCGCTGTGGTTAGGAATCTTGATCACTTGGTATCAGCTTGAATAAATATGCTATGGATGAAAAAACGTGCATGAAATTGTGGCACTACAAATAGTTTTAGAGATTTGTTTACGTGCGATGTACTGTCTCTGCATGCAATACTTGGAAAGGTGTCTTCATCAAAATTTCTCATGCACTTCAAATATTTCTTAGCAATGTTCGCGTGCGTTGCCTGCCAAATAGTGCTAACTGGGTTCAGATTTCTGAGAGGAGATAGATGTGACCAAATGACTGACATTGATGAGTTAGTGGTGCATAAAGTCACTGTGTAAGACAAAAATGAAATGAAATATGCTATTACTGAGTTCTGGGAGGACATTGGTGGCATGAATGATGAGGCAAGTGGAAGGCATGAGACACCTCACATGTTAATTGAAAGGAAAGATATGGGAGAAATGAATAAGGAGATAAGTCATGGAGAGATTGAAAGGTTTTCTAAGAAACTGAAAGATGGGAAGACTGCTAGACCTGGTGAAATCCCATATGAACTGTTTAAGAATGGAGGTATAAGTCTGATTGAAAAGCTGCATGAACTATTCCAGAAAATATGTACAGAAGAGAAAGTGCCTTAAAAAAGTGGAACAAATGCATTGTGATTCTGTTACACAAGGGAGGACACAGGAGTAAAAAAAAAAGCTGAAAAATTATCGTTCTATTGCTTTGGCAGACACAGTGGGTAAGATATTCTGTGGTATTTTCTTAAATGATAGAATGAAAGAAATGATAGAAGTGCATGGTGTTCTGGGAGAAAAGCAAAATAGGTTTTGGAAAGACAGGAGAGGAGGGGACAACATGTTTGTGGTCATTGAAATGATTGAACAAATGAAAAGAGATGGGAAGAAAGGATACATTGCCTTCCTGAATATTGAGAAAGCCTATGATAGAGTAAATAGGACCATCCTGTGTGACAAACTGACTAGGATAGGGATGAGTGAGGAAATAAGTCAATATCATTAGGAGAATGTATGCAAGCACACAGGCAGTATACAAACTCAGAGCTAAAGACTGGATGGGTAAGAAGCATAAGAGGAGTGAGACAGGGATGCATCTTATTGCGGATACTGTTTGTATTATGTACAGAAGAACTGGCAGTGAGAATCAAGAGGGCTGGCTTGGGTATACGTGTAGGAAATGAACGACTAAGCTGTCTGCTGTATGCAGATGATATTGTCATTATGAATGAGAGTAAAGACAAGCTACAAAGAATGCTGGATGTGGTGAGTGGATATGGTAGAGACTGTCAGGTTTGTTTCAGTGGTGAGAAGAGACAAGTTATTGTAGTAGGTGGAGAAGAGGGAGATGAGCTAAAATGGC
>SDVV010041601.1:0-10419 GCA_016164225.1 Gammarus roeselii | reverse complement strand
CATATATCTCCATGAGTCATAATCGATGGGTACGATAAATGGACGGGTTTCTACATGTACAAGATAATTGGAAATTTGAGCATATAAAACGTAAGTATCCATAAAATGAAACTGACTATATATAAATAGTTGACCCGGTAAATTGAATTGGGAAGTGAATTGTAATTCAAGAATTTCTGCACATACAGGTACAAACAGGTACAATTTTAGTTTACGTTGTAAGGTAGCTATACTTCAACCCGTCCTTATATCTATGGTAAACGAATTCCAGGTTTAAGCGGCTCTGCATTGTAAAAATAGTTAAGACTGTCTTGACGAGTTTTGGGTAATTTTCAAATCCGCATTGTTACGAAGGTCATACTTTGGATCATTTCCAATGATAAAATCATTTCCATTGCAAGTTTATTGATACAAAGCTTTGTGAACAAACACCGCAGCGAAAAATTATGATGTGACACAGTGGGAAAATAGGGAGCGACCCAATTCTACTGACAAAAGAGAGGCAGTGTGTAGTCACGTCTGCTAGCATGTGATGGTGTGCTGATGACACTCTTATGACCACGAACGATAGGCCTAAGGTTTTTTTTGCAGGTAGAAGCATACACGTTTACACAATACTTCAGAAAGGGATGAATAAGGCTATATCTCGAAAGACTTATAGCAGCAGTTGTTAAACAATTTCTAATTTGTTAATGATAGCACAGGATTTGGATAATTTCTTGACAACAAATTAGACCTGATCTTTCCAGTTAAGGCTCTGATCTACTATTACATTGATAAATTTTGTTTCTGCTACATATGTAACAGGTTGAATGTTCAAATTGACTTGTGTATTAGAAATGGGTATGATCCTACTTGAAAATATCATGACATGCGTCCTGTAAACATTTAGTGACCTCCTGTTAGATTTGAACCAGTTTGAAATTTGAACCAGTTGATTTTTTCCTATTATTAATCACATCATTGAGGTTTTTCCCGGTCGAATAAACTGAATATTATCTGCAAAACGCAATAGGAATAACCTGTCGCTAGTGTTTACAATGTCATTATATATATATATATAAGGAAAAGCAAAGGCCAAAAGATCGACCCTTGCGGGACTTCTATATTTAGCGTACTGACAGACGATGATTGTTTATTCCAACTCACTAAGTGTTTTCCATCAAGAACATAACTTTTTATACAGATCTCATCACTGAAACTAACTCCATAATGCTGTAATTTCGCAAACAAAATTTAATAATTCACGTAATCGAAAGCTTTGCTAAGATCCATAAAAGTTGAAATAGTTACTTTACAACGATCCAACCTATCAACAACGTCTCCTTTTAATAGTGCATGCTCTGTATTCCTGAAAGCCTAAGAGCCAAATTTTTTTTTGGCTAAGCAGGTTATTTGAGACAAAATGAGCATATAGTCGTGCATAAAATACGTTTCATAAACTTTACTTAAGACAGGCAGGGTTGATATTGGGTGTAAAATTTTCTTGTCGGGTCTGCTTGTATTTATATAAATAGGATTTTTTTTAGCTATTTTGAGTGCATGAGCGGAAATTTCTTGCATGATAAACTTGTTTATAAATTAGATCAAGGGAGCTACATTAGTCCCAGGTATAGCATTATTTACGTTGGTTGTATGTTATTCCAGCCAGCGCTGCAACTACTTTTGAATAGTTAATGATAACTTTAACTCGTTTGGGTCGGTAGGGTTGATGATTGGCTGTTCAGGAACTGCATTCGCGAAATAATGTGCTAAAGGGATGTTGTCGCTAACAAATGATTCACTTAGAGTATTAGGAGTACTATTGAAGTAATTATTAAAAGCATTTGTAATCGTTTGAGGATCAGTGATGACTTCATTACCAATAACAATAGGATCCGGATTACTCTGTTTGTTAAATCCTAGTAGGTTACTTATGATTATCCAGACCATTTCGCTATTTCCTTGAGAGGTCTTTGTCAAATTTTGGATATAGTTTTCACGAGCGATATTTGTCAGGTTAGTTAGTAAAGACATTTTTTGTATTGTTTAAATTCATCTCATCAAGGGATGGGATACCGTTTGTATCTTCGGTACAGTCTGTCCTTCTATTTTTGTGAGGCGAGTAAACCAGGTGTCATCCATGGATTCTTCGCATGTTTGTGGCTGAGCTCTTTAGTTGTGAGGGGAAAACCTGGAACAGTTCAACTAATACGCCAAGGAACTGCATGACAACATCCTCTGAGTTTACTGTGGAGAGTATCTCTTGCTTAGTTGAAGTTTGAATGATGGTTGGTGAGTTGTCGCACAGGAGACAGATGTTTAGGTTGCGGGTTTCTTGTATTACTGGTACTGTTGCCATTTGAGTTGTTGCCACTGTTGCTGCTCTGTGTGTTCATGTTCTGGCTAGCATTCTGATTGCGTTTAGGAAAATGTTGCTGATGTTGAAAGGCTCAAAAATTTTCACTTGAGTGTAGCTTTATCTGATTTTGTGGATGAGGTTGACAAGATTATGGTTAATGCTGTTGAGGTTGTTTGCGTCCATTATATTTGAGTTTATGACCCTTGAAATGAACCGTCTGATAATGACTTTTAAGCTACATAAACTCATTCATTTGTCTCTGTCTCTCAGGGGAGGTGTTATGACAAACAAGATCCTGGACGTAGATAATTTCTTACAAAGATTTGAGTTTGTGGGCTGATACCAGAATGTTTTTTCGGTCCTGTTCTGAGCTCAATATCGCAATAATGGGGCGGGGCTTTGTGGGGCCGGACCCTCCAGTTGTGTGACGTCGCTCAACAACGCAGAAAGGGTTAATGGAGCAGCTCTTTGCACCAGTTTGCTTGATAATTTTGTCTACATTAACTCGCAACTGCTAAACATTATCACCGTTGATTTCTTTAAGGTTAACTATCCTGATATTTTTGAGGCGACTTTTGTTGTCCTGTTTATCAATTGTATTTCGTGTCACACCGCAGTCTTCTTCAATGAAGAACAAACAGAGACAAAAACAATACTGGCCAAAGGTTATCCACAACACCAACAGAGAAGTGAAATCTCAAAACAAGAAATGCCATCGTCTTAAGAATACAATCATCAACATAATTTAACACGATGAAAACATATTTTATAGAAAAAAACGGGCATCAAGTCTGTAGCTTCAATCTTTTACTTTAAAACATCTCAATACTTGTTTACCGGTAATGCGAATTTGGCTGTTCTCATTGGTTGCATCAAATCGCAAACTCAATGAGTAACCAGAGAACCTTATTTCATATTGTTCTACACTGGTTAAAATAATACCGGTTAAAATAATAGTGGGTAAAACACGTGTGGGATGCGACAGAGTAATTTCATTATCGAATTTCCCCTATACGCCCGTTCGTAAGGACGAATGTAGTACTTTTGTTGAGGATCGCAAAGCATGTTTAAGCGTATCAGTGTTGATCTCTAGCATACATTAGCTCATTCGTCAACTTGCTGTTGCGTCAGTAGCGGTTACGTCTAAAGCTATAGAAACAATTGTGGCTTCAAAATGACAAACGATAGAAATTAAATAAATTGTTTTCGTCACTTGTTATTTGCGACATATAATATGCGAGCTCACAAAATTGTTAGCGGTTATGCCATTAGCGGTTTTGTGTGCAGTTAAAGAAGATGGTAGCCTTGATGATAGCGACTCCTGACGGAGGTTTCACAAATTTTTCGATTCCCCAAACAAAATGTTTACACAATCAATAACATTATTACCCCTTCATGACGAATATTTTTCCCATAAGGTCATCTAGTTTTACATAGGATATGGTTAATCGATCCTTCTCTATTTTGTACGTTTCAAACACATCTTATCAAGGTTTTCTTTGCGTTAATTTTCCGTTTCAGATTTTTCTCCTCACAAGCGAACATTTATTTTCACGTAATTATCTCAAAATCTCTGTTTTTTTAGTTTTCAGATTGTTTGCTTTCCTCCTCGTTAACGAGCATTTTTCTTCTCGTTACAGGAAGCCACTAGGCTGTTAAAAATAGAACTGCCGTCCCAGTTTAATTACAGATTTATTTGCCTACTTGCGTTCAAAAAACACAAAATAATTAAATTTTTTGTAGCAGGAAACCTGTGATGAACAGGGAGGACAAAAATTTGTTGCGGCCTTACTATGTGTGTTGTTTTGATTTCAAATATGGCGAGGTCACTTTAGAATTGAGTTAGTAACCATATTATACCAAATGCACCAGTAGGTATATCACAAAATATCCTGATGCTTGACAATAAATTTGGGGCAAAAAAAAAGTACTGCAACACCGCGGCTGCCACAATCAACTGTAAAGCCACTTGCAATCTTTTGAAACCATCTGTTTCCCTTGAAGTTATCAAAGGCAGAATTAGTTGTTCACAAGTACGAGAGACTTCTAATGGATATTGATTCACTCTTGCCGGCTTTACAAATGAGTAGTTCAAATGCTGAAATGCGACTTTTCATAACTACCAAGCGTTGGCGAAAATGTTTGAGTTCATTTGATACAACATATTATACATGCAATATTTTCTTTCGGCTCGATTAAAAATGACGTTATTATGCGATTAATAATGCTACTCTTTCCTTTAATGTCATGCAGGGCAACTTTACCGAGCGTTTTTTGGAGGATTTGATTAATGTACCGTGAAATTGAACAATGCTTTTAAATATGGTACAGAGCGCATGTGTACCATATTTTGCAATATTGTCTTTATCTTAAGCTTCCAAATTATTATGAATTCTATAAACCACCATTTTGTTTCCTGCTTCCTTGCCACCACCAATATTGTCCACTTCCATCAGATTAAACAGACAGTTCAAACCCAATTAAACCCCACCACCCAGCCTTTGTGAAGCCCCCTCAAATAATCTCGAAACCGCAGAGGAAATAACAATTAGCCAGTCCTCATTGCTCTTCGGAAAGGGGAAAACAACAATTCTGTCTGTAAGCCTTTCAAAGTTCAAATTGAAGGCCTTCCTGATCTGTGAACGAGAAAAAAACAAGCTTCCTAACTGGTCGAAGATAGAAGTTCTTTCGACGGGAAAACAATTGAATTCAGTGCATTTCTAGAGGATGGAAGTTTTTATATTCATATAGAAAAAGAACCATAAAGATTTTTTTTAAGTTCTTTTTGTGAGCATGATTATTTTTTCCACATCATGATTAAGTTATTGTGTTCATATACACATTCACAAATTGTTCAACGTTAATTACTTTCTTTGATACGCGTAATTTTCTTTTTTACTCTAACACCTCCCAAAATTCTTAGTAAGCAAATAATGTTTCACCTAGAAATGTTTTTAATTTATTGCCCGTGTAAGTGATAGAAAAATGTTTGTGTTTACACTGACATTCCGAAATAGTTGGTTCATACAATCATTTCGTTTCAATCAACGATAGTGCGTTTATTATACCATTCGTGACTATCAGGCATGACAGAATAATGAAAATGTGACTGTTACTTTCAACGACGAAGGATCATATGTTTATTATTTTAATCCTGTTTTCAGAAGAGAACCTTAGTAAGCCTTTTCTCAACCTCCGCATGAAAGCTAGGGCTTTCAATATATACGGTTGGATATGCAGATATAAAACGTGTAGAAAAAAAATGTATCCATTCACTTCGTCTGAAAATGAGTTTTATATCCTGTTGATTAAATTTGCCTTACGGTATTTTTTTAAATGTGCGGATCTATACCTTCATATGCATATAAATGCACATATACTAAAATGAGATTCGTATTGAAATTTGATCTTTGAGTCAATTATTACAAATGTTTCCTTTCATCATTCCTTGTCGTACCTTCGCATCTTTCCCGGTTGTACCTTTTAATCGTCCTCGTCCAATCGCTTCATTGTCCTCTGTCGTACCGTTTCAACGCTCCTTCCGTATATTTTCATCGCCCCCTGTAGTACGAACATTTTCATCGTTCCTTGTCGAACCTTTCAATTGTCCTTAGTTAAACTTTATCATTTTCTCATGCCGTTCCACTTCATGTTTACCTGTCGTTCTTGTTTTTGTCACTGTCGTGCCGTTTCGTCGTCCTCTGTCGTACCATTTCATCATCTCTTCTTGCCCCTCTGTTGGTCTGTACAAAATCAAACATCAATAAGTCAACAATTGAAGATTCAAATATTCAAATTGGTTATTTTTCGCTCAGTAATTGAACTCATGGTAATTCGATGTGCATATTTCATCCCAAAGCTTTGTTCATATACATCCCCATCACAAAAAAAAATGTTATTTCCAATTACTCCCTGAAATATTATCACTTGTTTATTTGTGATAGACTGAACATTACCGATGTCGGTGATCACCAAGCCATTTTGTTGGCACCTGTATCACTTGTTTATTTGTGATAGACTGAACATTACTGATGTCGGTGATCACCAAGTTACTTTGTCGGCACCTGTGTCACTTGTTCATTTGCGTTAGACTGAACATTACCGATGTCGGTGATCACCAATCCATTTTGTCGGCACCTTGGCTGCCGACAAATATTACATCTTTCAGTTCACGGGAGGAAAATTACACATGAAACAAGACGAAGATATTCAACGCAATTTCTATTCAAATGAGTGCCTTGTCTCCGGTGCAATAACTGATAGCCTGATTTTTTTCTTGAAGGACATATTTGCCAACATAACCAATGTATTCCTAATCGGTGCGTGATAGGACAGCAAAGAGAAATATGGAGAAAAATATCAACTGAACATCAATAAGATGATGTTCACGGCATCTGGTCACTGTTTCCCAGTAGACATTTATTGTGATAGTTCCAACGGATAATCGGCTGGGCAATAGAGAGGGCTAACTGCTAACCAGTACCGGAAGGAGAACCCTTTTTTCAGCTCAGTTTTGAAAGGAGTGCCATTTTCAGATAACATTTTGGAAGTACGATCATAAATAAAGACTGGGTTCAACTTCTCCGTGTGCTTGGTGCTTCCTGATTGGACTGCTCACCCTCCCCTGAACCAAAGCCATCCCAAGTAAAGACGTGCTGCTCTCTCGAATAGATTTATACTAATATATACGATGATTCAGCATAATATGAGTTCCTGCCAGACTTTGCGGCCAAGTGGTTGCTCACTTTGATACTCTCGATGCCTCTTACAAACATTTCATAATAGTGAATGATGAACCTAATTCATGTTTGTTATTTGAGGAAAAGCAATACACGCTGTAATGAGAAAAAGTTATCCCTCTGTCCTTAGGTCCTACTCCCATTTAAAGACAAATAATGCCTCTCTGCTAAGTTGAGTAAGCAAAGGTAGTTCTTCACGGAATCAGAATAACTCAAATGAATATGAAAAGACAACATCAACTCAATTGCCACTATTACAATGAATACAAAAGTGTTTTCTTCCCGAGATCTAAAAAGAATTGACGGTGAGATGAGTTTGGTTCACTGGGATTACCTTTAATTTAGTTCCAGTCAGCAGGCTCTTGAAGAAGGTTCACCAGAGGCATTGCGGGTCATTGATAGGACATTAGGAGCCAGACGAAAATTAGGAGCAGACTTACAGAGGAGCTCTCGGGACTAATGATCATTAGGAGCAGCCTCAAGCGACTTGATTGTGACGTGTGATGATATTACGCAAATGTTGATGTAAGATGGACTCTTTATTAATGATGTTAACAGTATTTATTGGACTATGCAATGCATAGTTACTGTCTCTCATAGGTTGCGTTTGATCTGTGGCCTTCGAAGTGTGATATTTTAGTGGACTTTGAGGCGGACTACAGGTTACTAGAGGCCTCATATTCTCATACGGTGAAATGATGTTGTGTTCAAGAAAACATTTCATGCTCAAACACGTTGGATTTTGTAAAAGATTCATATCGTATCTATATCTGCATGCCTTCCCCGCAGAAACAAGGTAAACAATAACATTTAACATATAAATTATAAACGTTGATCTAGTAGTGGTTCAAGCTCCCATGCATATTGGAGTTTAACTCCCAAGTTTTGTAGTGAAGGATGGCTGAGTGGACAACTTGCTGGACTGGCTTCCATGCGACATGCGATCGAGTCTTTGTTACTGACTGAATCACAATTCGATTAGATCGGTTTCCCGAAAGATATTGTTTGTTGGTTCTCCTCCTAAATATCAATAACCGAATGTGTTCTACAAACTGCAACTGAGATAATGATGTGGCGTCTTACAGTTAGTAGAAAAATGAACCAATGTTTGGAGTTCGTTTGTATGATTAAAAGATTGAAATATACACATATTTTTCATCATCCTAGGCACCCTAATAATTAAAGATATTATTTTATAATAAATGCCTAACCAGTGATGTTTATCTGATGAATTGGATATTGTTGCTTCCGGCATGCTATTGATTTGATATGCTATTGATTCTGATATGAATTATAAATTCCCAGTTTATATCCCATAAATTTTTTTTGCCGGTATACGGCACATCAACCCAAACAAGTTTCATTAACGGTGGCGATGAGCAACAGTTGTCATTGAATGAAATAAGGGACACTTCAGCTGTCATGAATTTGCTGGGCCTAGCAGCACGAGTCGAGCCATAACGCACGTATCGCACCCTGATAGGAAAATACTTATTGCTACCGATTTTATATAAACTGGCCATCAAAAAATGGGACAATCTTTCCGTTAAATAACCCGATTTTTTTATGATAGGGAATTCTTCACCTCTCCGGTTCTGTAAATATCATGCATATGATGGAAAACCTTGGTAAAAATGCGACTATGTTTCATGAAGAAAGATAACACAATTTTTTTTCAAAATATTTGTGGGTATGAAGTGAACATAATTAATGGTGTGATTAACAGGGTAAAATCAAAGTTTTGCTCTAATTCGATGATGTTGGGAGAGACGAAGACATCATTAGAACAGCTGTGATTTGAAATAAGAGGTTCATGGACTGCCCATGTTCATATTATAACCACCGATAATGCTTTCAATCAAAGATATGAATGAATAATTTAACGAAGCTACTCGCACATAAAGAATATGGAGTTACCACATTTTTTCGTGATATGGGGCATTGGAAGATGGTACGACTGCCTTATCCTGCATCTTCTGTGCAGGTTACTTATCGGACTTCCCAAAAAAAAAATCATTTGAAGAATAAGAAATGGTTTGGTTCTGAAATGAAAACACTTTCTCTCCACCCTACTCTTCAAGGTCACTTCAGAGACACCGAAGAGCTATATCTCCTTATCTTCCGAATCTCAAGTTTTTTCCATTGTTTTCTGTTATAAAACAGCACAAAGAAGAGCAGTAGCTAGACCGCCATCCTTTGTATTCTGATGGCCTTATCATCAGACCTAGAGCATCCTTTCTCCGACTCTCTTACTTGTCTCCAGGGCTGTGAGCGTCCTTTTCTCCAACCCACATACCTTACCTCACGAAAATAAGTTGTAACTTAATCAGAAATACCGGCAGACATCTGAGACATGAAACGCAGTCACCTGAGACTCTGAGACATGAGGGTTTGTGACTTGAGGAGTTGAAACTCTGAACCACCTAAACTCAGAGAGAGTCTTGAATAACTCCACCCAATTAAAAAAATAGGTGGTCTGCCTCCGGAATGCTGGGAATCAACAGTACATGTGACTAGATAGTGGGATTCATTTATTTGGTATAATTTTGTAGGTTCAGCTCCGTGCACACTCGGGTTGTAACTTTGTCCTACGTTTAATGACTTTAATGTGTCCCTGTTTTGAACAAGAAGCTTGCACAAAATATCCTGATTATTCGAAAGAATGCAGCGGGTTCGCAGTCAAATGTATATCTATCGTCCACAGATGGTGATGACACGAATTTATATTTTTAATAAAAAACGAATTTCTAATTACACTCAACCGTCACACCGATTTAGGGAAACCGATTTAATACATTGCCCTGGTTCCATAGGCCATCAGAAACCTAAATTGTGTCACCGTCATTGCTTTAGATTGCTCTCTTCCTTTCGGGCTGCACTCATGTCAAGGAACTACCAAGAGAGGTAATGCATGTAACTGTGGTTCCTCTTCTGAAATGTATAACAAAGGACCCTTCTGATATAAATAATTATCGCCCCATTGCTATTGCCACCTCAATTTTCAAGGTTCTTGAACAGGTTATTCTTGCAAGATTGCAAACATTTCTGTCTACCGCAAAAAGTCAGTTTGGATTCAAAGAGGGCCATGGAACTGAAATGGCGATATTCGCATTGAAACAAACTGTTGAGTATTACAGATGTAGAGACTCGCCTGTTTTTCTGTGTTTTTTAGACGCAAAGAAAGCTTTTGATAAACCATTGGACTTTGTTCAGAAAGTTAATTGAGAGAGGAGCCCCTCTTTATATTGTGCACTTGCTTGTATTTTGGTACAGGGAACAGGAATTCTTAGTGCGATGGGGTAATTCGAAATCGGCCACTTATCATTGTAAAAACGGAAT
>SDVV010041600.1:0-10419 GCA_016164225.1 Gammarus roeselii | reverse complement strand
TATTATCAGTGCTCCTGTGTTTAATTCCACCACTTCCATTCACATTTAAAAATCTCTCATTTATTTCTTGGTTGCCTCAAGGCAATTCTGTTACTGCTTAAAACGTGATTTCCGCGTCAGTCCTTCATCTACGAAGACAGTTTCTGACTAGCTCAGGACCTCTGGTAATGAGATGCACTCTTGACACGTGAAACTCAGCTGATGATATCAGTGATCTTTATCCCTAAATCAAGCAACGCCGTTGTTATGGTAATGGTGTTAGAAAAGCGTTGTTGAAGGGCTGCGGTATCATGTTTTTTTATTAAGGTAGCAATGTTCGGTAAAGTTGTTAGCAATGCATTGTTAGGGAAGCGTTTATAGTGAATCGTGGTTACAAACTCATATTTTTTGGTCAGCGTTGTAAGCTTAGCTCTGTTAGGGCAGCGCTTATTAGAGTATTGTTGCCTGGGCAGCGTTATCAGGGCGGAAAATGTATTGATACACTAACGTAAGAGAGTTGTGTTAAGGCGCTGTTGTATAAAGCAAGCGTTGTTAGCGTTGCATTATACGAGCAGCGTTATTCGGACAGCGCTGTGAAGACTAAACACATGTTCCACTTGACTGAAGTAAATCATTTTAATTGTTGTATTGCCTTCATGTGCGGAAACGATCTCACAAACGGATTCTGTTTTAGGGTCCCCTGATGACCAGTTGAAATAAGACAATCTAATTTCATTTGTGATCACAATTACGGATGTTTGTTAATGAACAAAGCTGAGTAGTGTTATGATCCGAGGAAAAACTTGAGTTGTTTGTAGCCAGAAATCGCCCCCGATGTTGCTGTTGTTCGAGATCAGTGTTGGTACTAATACAAGCCGCATCGGGTTCAATTTCTAGATAACCAAGAAGCTTCTCAAATTGTGATGTCCTAACACAAATACATAAGTCTTTCTGTGTTCTTTTTATTATGTTCTCTCCATGTCACTAACGATTTTTAATTAAAAAATGGAGGGATCAATAATGCACACGTAGATCGAGTCTAAGTAGGGGTTGACTCACCTTGCTGATTCATCTGGGCAGCATATCACTCCCCAAAAGAATCAGCAGTGAAGGACCATCGAAATACAAATTGTTTTAAACATTTTTTGCGGTTTATCTGGAGAAAGTGAGAAGAAAGGTAGTGTAGAGGCAAACAGTGGCGGCTCTCTGGTTTGAACTGTAATAGGTGAATGATTAGGGTGGAGAACTGCTGACGAGCAACATAGCTATGTGACCACCAGAACAATACTGAGCAACAGTTCACATACTCCCTCGATATTTCCAAAGCCCACCTACTCTGAAATTAACCAGGGTAAAGGAATCACTTAACGGATCATCTGCCCTCCAGCACATGAATTCAAATTACATTCATATTTAAAAGGGATTCATTTTCCTGTAAGAAATCTGTAAATTATGGGTGGAAGTATACATTGATAGGTGGAAAAATATTACGACATCAAAGTATACATTGATAAGTGGAAGAATATTATTACACCAAAGTATACATTGATAGGTGGAAGAATATTACGACACTAAAGTATACATTGATAGGTGGAAGAATAATACGACATCAAAGTATACATTGATAAGTGGAAGAATATTACCACACCAAAGTATACATTGATAGGTGGGAGAATATTACGACATCAAAGTATACATTGATTAGTACAAGAATATTACCTCACCAATGTATACATTGATAGGAGGAAGAATATATACAATATCCATGTATAAATATAGGTGGAAGAATATCACGGCATCCAATTTTAAAATTCTAGGTTGAACAATACAATGACATTTCATCTCTTTATAACGAGGGTATGAACTATATCAATTTATATTTAGAAATGTGTAAGCTATTTACATTTAAACATCAAAACTTTTGACACGGAGACATGCTGCATAAAGATATGAATGAAAAGGGGACGTGCCAGAGCAAATGAAACAGTAACCTAGCGATGCCTTATCTAACGACCGACAGCAGGCAATATAAGGCTCCTAAAATGTTTTCTGCTCTATTGGAAGTCCTTCAATTTTGTACTACATAGCCGGCTGGTGATGTTATCATGATTTGGATGAACATGTGTAAAACTTTTTTGGAAACATCGATCAAGCCCACGCCATTATGTACCACTCAAGCCTTGGATATTGAAAAACAAATCACCTGACCACAGCCTGATGGCTTGACAGTGTCCGCTATCATAGAGCTATAGAGTCGGGGAAGGCAAAAAGTGCTGGCAAATTGCCCATTATTTCTCACGTATCAGTTCCCATTTGACGGTATTCGAAGTCATCGTGAACATCTGATGAATGAACATTATTTTTTACATACACGCTCATTGAAGTTGAGGTGACCAAGTTACAATTATTTATGGCTCATTATGCAGAGGACTGTAAGTTGTTTGTATTGGTGTAGATCGACAAGTAATTGATTAGCGTTGTTGATATCTTGCTCGCTCAAGGCTTCATATAAGGCGAATAAGAGGACAGACTTTTATTAAACAAATCTCGGATCCTTCAGCTTCCTTATGAGCTAATTCAAACCAACAAGAATGTTATCGCCGAGGAATTTCTTGTGTTTCCGAAGCATATCAGCAACTTGAATACTTTGCTGTTCCGATATCTTTCAGATACTTTTTCAAACACTAAACTGCACGTCCAGCTGTTTTCAGCATTTCAGCTTGAAATATCACGAAATTATGCGAAGGAATAATTCTAGATTCACATGTTATTCAGTTTATCTTCCAAAAGACAACATCAAAGATAACGAAGCTGTTTTATCACCAAAATGTAAACAGCTGCTCGAACACAGTTCCAACCCTTCCCTATCGCATTCCTTCTCATCATAGTCTCTGGCGAAGGGTTTTGAAATGACCCTTTCAAGTGTGCTCATGTAAGTTTACACAAAATATTGTTTTACGAAATCCGAAATTCTAACTTCAGAAATCATGAATACCAGTACGTGGACCGGTGTAATGTTACAGTGGAGATGGTTTGCTAGATGACACGTTTTACCAATCTCGTATGAAACCTTTCAGAGTAGAATGTATAGCGACAAATAACGGATTTTGTCCGTACTACGAGAATTCGCACATAACAATTCACCGGCGCGATGCATGCAACATTTGACTCAAGCGGGCGTATGGCGGTTCGCGCGAAAAACGGGGAGCGGGGGGCGTAGGGTAGGAAGGAAGTGGTTTCGGACAGATGGATAGCTTTTCAGATTATTCGTTTTTTAATAGGTTATATATTTACATAAGGGTATTAGCATTTCAATGGTATATTGTATTGCAACTTCGTTACATGTCATATTGCGTACATGCATTTTCAATGCTGTGTCCTCTGAATGTTTTTGGGGTAATGACAAACATACATTTATAATATATTTCATATTTCTAATACCTTATATGTAGTATTATAGATTAAAAAGCCCCCTTTCCGGACACCTTCATGATGAATTTTTTTCAGCCTTGGTAACATTACAACGTCGTTCGATATTGATCAATTTAAACGTGGCATACATTCAATTAGTTTATTGTTATTTTCTGCGATGTTTTTTTATCAGTACCCATAGCGCTCCGTTGTACTTACTCCTGCAGTAACTCCTTCTATCGGTTTCTTTGGTATCAGACATAGAGGGAGCTATAAAAATAAATTAGGTGACTTAAACATTCCTAGAGGAGAATCACCCATGAGTATAACTGTCTCATTTGGTGCTTGATTGGTGGATTCGTAGCGGTTGGGGTTGCGATATTTTGTCTGCTTTATTCATTTATCAATATATATTCTTCTATAGGATTAGTGTGGTAGGTATGTTTTATAACTCAATTAGCAGCCTTAGTGTACGATCGAGCCTGTATGGTACCGGACTGAAGGTTGGATTTCAGGCAATGTTCTGAGTATTTTTCCAGTCGTTTATTTCATATGTATATAATATAAATAGGAATAGTATGGTACAATAGTTTGGTTGTTCGCGGGTTAATGCATATTTTTATTAGGATGCAGTAGCTTCGTTACGAGAATCTATCTACCCCCATAATGCATTATCCAGTTTGGAAATAGTTATATCAGTGTTCCGATGACGCGATGTTCCAATAGCGAGAGTACCTGAACGATATGGATTTATTGTAAGTTATTACATTATGTTATGTATACATAGTATTGATCGGTTGATTTATATTGAACTCGTACTGTTTTTGGGAATTTGAAATGTTATCTCATACAGTTTTAGGCCTTTCTAAAACATTTTAGGATTGCATCTTCCATACACAGTTGATGACCTTGGCGAATAATTTTAGGCCAAATGTTATGCGATAAACCACATGTAATCAACTTATAATAGCTAGCTGGATACCGAGAATGGAGTCAGTGATGCGTTGAGATCAAGCGGAGACACACGATTCGTCATGGAATAAACAATAGAGAACATTCAGACCACAAAATTTTGTTCACAAGGGTTGGAAGAAGAAATCGTCGAAGATGATATGAGTCGGATCGAATAAATATTGACTAGTGTTGAAAATAACAGTTAACTCAGAATGTATAAACAAGAATCAAAAGAGTGGGAGATATCATTCATATGTAGATGCAGGAAAAAGGAAGTCTGCTTTGGGTAACTAATGTGGACGCGTTATATTCGTATGTAAGTAAGTTTAGGGGGAATAAGAAATGCGAATCTTGAAATTTATATGGTCCAAGTGGAAAATCTTTATCATGATTGAAAAAAAGCTGAGGTTGTGGACAACCAATTATACCTAAGAACAAAACAAAAACTGGATCGTATGCAAAATTTCTCAATGATGAAGCTCAGAATGACTTTGAATTGGAAAAGATTCGAATAATTAAGGTTCAAGAAGAAGAAGTAATACATTTGCGGACACAAGAGAACGGAACAGCCTTCGGTATCTGCATCAGAGATATGATGGAGTATATGAAGGATTTTGAGAGTATACTGAAATATAGTGATGATAAGTACGGTTGGATAACGAACATTGCTGTTAAAAAAAAAACAGGTAGATATTATTGATGATGCCAGCAAGGTCTGTAAATAATGTCAATTATTACTAATAAAAACTATGTATGTCGTCAATGAAATGTTTATATTATCCTAAACTCTAAGGTTAAGTAATGAATTGCGAACATCGTGTCTGTCTGAGGTAACATCGAATTGTCGAAATCAGTAGAAGAATATGTTTCAAGGCGTGAAGTGATGCCAGAAACCTATCTCGAGGTAAATGAATGATCTAGATGTGTTACAGATTGATATGGTATAAATCTGAGTCCGATCAGATCTTGAAACGAAGTCATCGTCAAGAATATGAATATTATAGGAAAGAAAAATGGAAATCAGAGATGCAAGTTGTCAAAGGTTGTAGAGTGAAGTGGAGATATTGAAGTATATTAAGAAAAACATGGTGTGAGACTATGTGTCCGTTTGTTTGAAACTGGATACAAATTGGAAATACTTGTAGCATTCAATCCATCCAAGTTTGAAAATGGGCCTCTTTGGTAACTAATACGTGTCGAAAGTGACAACGAAATAAAGAGCATCTATGTTAAAGTGATATTTAGAGTCGTTTGGAGGGGTTCATATGTATATATCAATGACTGAGTACCGTACTTAAGGTTAGGTTAGGTAATGATGGGTGTGAATAACATGTTAAAGTGATGTAGAATTGTGTCAAAATCAAAAATAATATGAATTACCTATAACATTCAAACCATCTAAGTTTGAAAATGGGTCCTCTCTGCTGACTAATATGGGATGAAAGTGACAACGAAATAAAGAGCATCTATGTTAAAGTGATATTTAGAGTCGTTTGGAGGGCTTCATATGTATATAGCAATGACTGAATACAATACATATAGTTAGGTTAAGATAGGTTTTGATGAGTGTGAACAACACGTTAAATCAAGAACCATTTGAAAAAAGGTATAACAATCAAAACGAACGGTGTAATTTGCATATGAAAATGGGTGAAATTTGCTAGATCAAAATTGTAAGTGTGAATCAAAACTGCATAGGATCAATCAAAATATAGAGCGAAGTGGAGATGATGGATATGAATATATCATCAATCGATAAAAAAGAAACATATGTATACACGAAAAGATGATCGATAATATATCATTCATGGTTAGGAAAGGTAAGGTTAAGATGATTGGTTCTTTTCACATAACATAACGTGAAGCTGGTCCTCATTAAATATCTTGTAACAAAAACGAGGGACTTTGTTCTGATGTAAAAAATCATAGATCAGAGTTAAAATGCTACAGATGTTAACCGACGCTGTGTATGCATACAAATGTGTGTATGTGCGTACACAGTGAGGCTACATGGTGTGTGTACATGGTGTGTGATATTAAAAAAAACACGTATAAAATATGACTATGTGTGGTGATTTGATATGTTTATCGCACAAAATAATTACTAAATATCGTACATAACCATCAAACTTGGAGGAAAATAAAGAATTATTTGTTAAGATGGTTAGGATGACTAGATATTCGAACCTAACATCGCGTGAAACTGTTCCTCATTAAAAGAAGTGTAATAAATTGAACTGAATTTTTTCTTTTCGATCTTACGTGTTGAGTCTCATCCAAATATGTAACAGAGATATCAAAGCAATTCTGGACTCTAAGCATCTGCAAAAGGTTATTTGCTGGATTAAATTGAAACAAATATTCAAACTGATTTTTGATATGATAAATATACAGCTGAAGTGAAGAGTTTCATGCATATCAATATCACACATAGGCATCAAACTTGAATGAAACTACATAACTATTGGTTAGGATGACTGTTAGGTTAGGTTGCCTAAGTATTAATGTATTTGGCAGTGTATGATAACTCTTCTTGAATTCATTGATATTTGATCTATGATGTCGTACATTGATATATATTTCGCTAATTATGTACCTTAGGTATAGATTACATCCTAGAACTTGTTGACTGCGGACCTTACATCACAGATCTGAAGTAAATATGTTAGAGCGGATTTATTCATTATTCGTTATAATAGACGAAAATGGTTGGAGCAACACATCCAGCACTACAAAAAATCTTATTCTAACAGTGAAAAAACATACATTAAACTTGCTAACGCTTTAACATCCATAACAATCACTGACCTATGCAGTGAAGCTTATATAAATGTTTTGAACTCTACAGTCTACTAACGAGCGATCACCTAACATTACTTGAAATGAAACGAAATTATTGGACATGTAACAAGCAAAGGGAAAAATATATATATTTATGTAGACACACAATCTAATAAAGATTGGTAAAACTACAGAGATAAATGAATAGATTTGATATGAATAAAGCCTAAATCAATGAAAAAATACCTAACATAAGTATGAAAATGGGAAAAATATATACAGTCCTTTGTAATAGTAGGTTAGGATGGGTTAGGTTTACTGCCGTCATCACAAACCTTTTTTTTGTTGAAAATGCTTCAGTGGATCTGGTGAATGCTCGAATAAGTCATATATTCTGAATTAGAACGCAATCTCATAACAAAGCCTGAATTGATCAATAACTTCTAATTGTCTAAACTGCAAACGGATCATAATTGAAATGAACATTAAATTATTGAAGAATTTTTACATTACCACTCTACATAAATCCGATAGAATAGATCTCCAAGATGACAATGAACCGGACCCAAATCAAGTGTCGAGAGGTAAAACCTACAAATGTTTGGATCAATACATCCAATTCGGTTTATTTTATAACCAACATTCCATGAAAATAGGCGAATTTAAATTAAATACAGATATATTTCTATGCTAACTAATCGAAATATACATCAAAACTATATAATAGCTAAATAAGATTCTCTACTCTTCCCTAACTGACAATGATTCACTATTAGATACGGTGTATCCTCCCGCACCCATATGATAAATCCTACTCAATTATGGAAAGGTATATGGTCAATCAATACACGATGTCGATGAACACTACCGATCTTATAAAAATAGAAATAATCCTACACTCTAACTCTTAAGGTGGTCTAATTCATGAAAAACCATATACTAACATAACAGCCATACCGAAAATATCTGACATTTAACACTGAGTTCATGTGAATAATGGTATTTTAACTACGATACCTGTTCAAATCTATAACAAAATCCCTAGACCAAACTGATGCTTATGCCTCTAGTAGTACAAATCCAAGCCCACTGTGTCATAACAAAGAACTCTAGAATGCTTTACTAGGTCATTTCTCAGTAATCTACAACTGATATATAACACATTTCAAAGGAAACATCCAGACATGGTACAGTACCTCAGACGTATCATGCCTCTCTTTAGTCTGTTATCTCTGAGCAACGTCGAGCAAAGTCACATCATGGACATAAACAAGAAACTATACACAGGTACAGTTGTCAAGAATGGGCCTGACATGAGTCTCAAAGAGTGTGGCCATAAAAAATCTGGGGATCTGTTCACTGACGACCTGAGTAAAACACTACAAAGGTGAGCAGTTTGTCTGATAACCTCTCTAACAAACACACGGAAGATAAGACTGACATTCACAAAACCTTAACGAATATCACATTGAACTTGGACGAGCTCCAAATGACCACCAAAAGAGTGTTAACCACCTCTACACCTGGACCCATACATCTAATAAATCTTATCCTAAAACGTTACACTATACACTTGCTAGCTTCCACAACGATATTCCACAAAGATGCAGTACGGACTCACACCTCTTAAACACACATCCCTAGGATTATCGTGGAAAATCATACAACATCAACAACAACAACTATAAAAAAAGCCAAAATAAGATGCTCAACTCTGCTGTAACCGACAATAAAATTGTACTACATTGGGTATCCATCCTAATAAATCGGTCTATCTACACAAATAGGCAGAAACACAAAAAACTTTTGCCTAGAGGAATCTCTAACTCCTCCATAACGTTGAAGAATGTTCCTACAATAAACATACAATAAGCGAACAACAAGACCAAGTTTGTAACAAATGAGCTCTTTTATATCTATAATAACGACGTCAAACATTGTACCTGGATGTAAGAAGATACATAAAACACTAAAAATATACAACTTGTAACTAAATTATACCAGAAACAATGTTCTACATTGCAGATATAAAAGTAATATATCCTAGAATTATATAAAATTCCCAATACCTTACATCGAAGATGGAAACTCTACAGAGAACATACGCAACCGAAAAAAACATACTAAAACGGTCATGATATAATAAATAAGATGAATGATGCAATAACAGAGCCAATTTTGCCTGAAATAGTGTACTACAGTATATGGGAGATGCAATCCTAAAATGTCCTAAAAATGCCTACAACTGAATGAGATAACTATTCAAATTCCAAATAACACTACAAATTCAACATAAATCAACCGATCATTTCTAGGTATACATAACATAATATATTACCTCACAATAAATCCATATCGTTTAGGTACTCCCGCTATTGTAACACCGCGTCAATGGAACACTGATATAACTGTTTCAAAACTGGATAATGCATTATTAAGGTAGATAGATTCTCGTAACGAAGCTTCTGCATCCTAAGAAAAATATACAGTAATCCGCCAACAGCCAAATTATTGTGCCATACTATTCCTATATAGATTATATAGATATGAAATAAACGACTGGACAAATTCACAGAATATTGCCTGAAATCCAACCTTCAGTCTGGTACCATACAGGCTCGATCGCACACTAAGGCTGCAAAATGAGTTATAAAACATACGTACCACACTAATCCTATAAAAGAATATATATTGATACATGAACATAACAGATAAAATATCGCAACCCCAACCGCTACGAATTCACCAATCAAGCACCAAATGAGACAGTTATACTCTTGGGTGATTCTCCTCTAGAAATGTTTCAGCCACCTAATTTATTATTATAGCTCTCTCTATGTCTGATAACAAAGAAAACGATAGAAAGAGTTACTGCAGGAGCACGTGCAACGGAGCGCTAAGAGTACTGAAAAGGAACAATGGCAGAAAAAAACAATAAAATAATTCAAGCTATGCCACGTGGTTGAAAAAAAATCATCATGAAGGTGTCCGGAAAGTGGTGCTGTTTAATCTATGTTACTACATATAAGTTATTATCAATAAGAAATATGTTATAAATATATGTTTGTCGTTACCCCAAAAAACATTCAGAGGACACAGCATTGAAAATGCATGTATGCAATATGACATGTAACGAAGATGCAATACACCCTACACCACACGCTCCCCGTTTTTCGCCGAACCGCCGTACGCCCGCTTGGTTGTATGCATCGTGTCGGTGAAATGTTATGTGCTCATTCCCGTAGACCGGACAAAATCCATTATTCGTCGTTATACCTACTACTCCCCAGTGCC
>SDVV010041599.1:0-10420 GCA_016164225.1 Gammarus roeselii | reverse complement strand
GGGAGCGGTGCTGTGTAGTCTGTGGAGGAAGTGTAGATAATGATTGAGGAGAAAGTAGCTAGGTCTGCTGCTGTGGGTAGTGCAGTCGGTGGTGGCCTGTCTGCAAAAGATGTGATGAGTATAATTGAAGAGAGAGTGTCCAGTTCGGTGAATGGTGAGATGGTGCGTTCAGAGCTGAGAGAGCTGGACGATCAGGAGCGTCGTAGGAAGTACATATGTTGTTCTGAGAGGTTGTGGATCGAATGTTGCTGAAGTGGTGAAAGGAGTATTTGATAGGATCTGTGTAGTTCTAAACGTTGGTATAATTGAACTGAGTGAACTGAAGATTCTGAATGCTAATGGCTTATTTAGACCATTTGTTGAGAATGATGAGCAGAGGTGTGCGTTGCTGAATGCTGCTAAGGAATTGATGCATGTTGATGAGTTTATATCTGCGTATGTTCAGCGAGATTTGACCTACCGTCAGCGTCAGAAGTTGATTGCTAGGAGAGCAGTATTGCGGAGCTCTCCATGAGGAGGTGGTGGCCGTGGTGGTACTGACAGTGCTGGTGTTGGTGGAGTCGCGGTGTTGCAGGTGGTGCTGGCGATCGCGGTGTTGCAGGTGGTCATGGTGTTGCTGGTGGTCGTGGTGTTGCTGACGGTCGTGGTTTTCTTGGTGATCGTGGAGGTGCCGGTGTGCGTGGTGGTGCCGATGAGTGCGGTGTTGCTGGGGCTCACGGCGGCCCTGGTGGCAGTGGTGTAAGTAGTGCTGCTGGAAGTGCTGTTGGATGTAGCGGTGGCTTTACTGGTGGTGCTCTGTCGGGTCTGGGGGGTCATGCTCGTGGTTGAAGTGAGTGGTGGTGGCGGCGGGGCGGGGAGGGGGGGGGTTATATCATTTTACTTTGAAGTTTGGACCGGTAAATGTGAATTCTTTCATGAACAAGATGTATTGCTTGGTTGATTTTGTCAGGGCATGTCCCATGGATAGTGTTGCTGTAGGTTAAACTTGGTTGACTGCTTCGGTTCCTTCATCCTTCATTTTGTTGAAGGGTTCTATGTTGTTAGGGGTGATACTGACAGCTCTGTTCGCAAGCATGGTGTTCGATTATTTGTGAGAAGAGGAGTTCGTTTTGTCGAACACAGCCTTGACTGGACTAATGTTACTGCCATTCACTTGTTGGATGTTGATGTCCGGGTGTTGGCTGTTTACCGTCCCCCATCTTATGATGAGGCTTGCAATTCTCGGCTCATCTCCTAATCTTGACCTTTTGTGCTGACCGTGAGGTGGTCATTTTGGGTGACTTCAACCTGCCCTCCTTGGCTTGGGATTTGAGAATGTTTTGGATGAATATGTGAGCCCGGTAGATATTTGGACTGTTTTCTCTCTGTTGGTACAGGTGGTTTCATTTTGGACCTTTTTCTTACATCCGAGTTGGATAGGGTGGGCAGTGTTGAGTTGCTCTCTCCGTTTCCTCGTTGTATGCACTCCCCTATTGTGTGCGACTATCTCTTCCATGTGCACTCAGGATGGGATGTTGACATTTTTCACGGAGGAAAATACCTTTGTCATATGGGAAAATATGATGCCATATTGGAGTCCCTATTTGATATTGATTGGCAGCTGGAAATAATGTACCTGTCGGTTGACAATGTTTTTTTAACCTTATGTCCATGCTGATTGGGTTGGTGAATCTGCATGTTCCAGTTCGCTATTGAGCCCAGACCGTGCCGTGGTCTGTTCATCCACCTCGACAGTTGATTAGAGAGAGATCTCTGGCCTGGTAGGACTTTAAGCGAACAATAGTATCCTTGGTGGAAGGGATCTTCGTTCAGTGCTGGAAATGGGCGTATTTTACGCCTTGAACCACCTGTATCGGACCTATGTCATCCAAAGTGTTGCTCAGTATGAGGAACATCTTATGGATTGATTTTGCGAGTGTCCTAAGCTCTTTCATTCTTACATCCGCAATATATAGAAGAAATGTCGTTTATCTGTTGGTCCTCTTCATACTGCTGGTGGTAAACATGTTGACTGCCCGAAGGTTATGAGTGAAGCTTTCGCTGATGCATTTGCGTCCGTTTTTGTTGCTGATGCTCTTCCAAACCCTGCTCCCAGTCAGGTATTTCATAGAGGGATGCGTATCCAGTTGTCACTCATGCCCAGGTGCTTGACGTGTTGTTGGCTCTGGATGCTTCGTCGGCAGTGGGTCCTGATGGCCTAAATCCTAATCTTCTGAAAGGTTGTGTATGTGCACTGTCGGGGCTTTTGGTAATTCTTTTTCAAAGGTCATTACTTTGTGGAGTTCTTCCAGACTTGTGGCTGGAGTCAATTGCGGTCCCCCTATTCAAGGGCAAGTCAAGGTATGACCCTCTGAACTACCGTGCTGTCAGCCTGACCTTAGTGTGCTGGAAGAATTTGGAAAGGATTATTGTTTCAGGTCTGGTGTATGATATATTGGAGGATTCTGAAGGTGGCAGTCTCTCAGAGCTTGATCTCTTGGAGGGCTATCACCAAAGGTTTATGGGTGGCGATTATGGATAGTAATTCGTCTTTCTTGTTTCCGAGCCCCTGGCAGTTCCATTGAAGTAATTTGGTGTTCATTTTGAAGGCTGTTCACACTCTGACCTTGATGATCTAGAATGGTCGCGTGATTTGCTGGAGCTTTTGTAGTGTTCGTGTTCCTGAGTTTGTCCAGGGGTTCCGGGTTGGGAGTGTTCACGAGAGTGTCCGCCTTCGGTGGAAGGTCGTCTGCTGTGATTGCTGCGGTCGCGGCTGCGAGTGCTCTTGTGGGAGGACGAGGGTTTGTGCTCTTTGTGTTTGTTTTGTGAGTGAGTGCGCTCTTCTTCTGTGGTAGTCTTTTTGATCTGCGTGGGTGGTTGGGTGGAGTGGGAGGGATTTGGGCCAGATAAGATGACTGGTTGTTAAGAGGTCTCGCGTACGAGTATTTCGAGATAAGCGCCGTCGTCGAGGCCGTGATCGTTCTCGCTGGTGGCGTGTGTGTGAGTCGGGTTTGTTAACGGGGGGGTCATGTCCCTCGCAGTGGTTTTCCACGACTGGAGCCGCATTTGAGACAGGTGGAGGTAGTTCTGGATTCTTGTCATGGTGGGCCATTATTTGAGAGTTGTTAATGATCTTTTTACTCTGAGGCGCCTGGGTATCGGAGGCGTCTTCATCTCTTTGCATTTTCGTTTTTAAAGTAGTGAGCCTTGCTGCGTGGTCAACTGCGGGGGATGCATCCATCTCGGCGTCCTCCTGGGCACCGCATGAATTATTTCTAGGACTGTGGATCTCTGGTGCAGGGGCAGTCGCTGGGCTGGGTGAGGAACACTGCAGCCAGGTAGAAGTGTTTGAGTCTTGTTCCGATGCTGTCCTGACGATGTGTGGATGTCGTCGGGGAAGTTTGGTTGAATTGACGATTTGACTGTTTTGGCATAATTAAGATGGTTTGGGTTATCGTCTTTCCGGATTTGGATGGCTTGTTTCCGTGTAACTCTGCGTTCGTTTTGTGGGGATGTAGAGGTCCCCAATTGACCCTACATTAATTTTAATATCACTATACACATTACATGTGAATCACAAGCACCTATTGCTATTAAGCAATCGCCTCTTTTGATCTCATTGTTCGCATCTCTCTGTATGTAGCTACAACATTTCTGTTCAACTAGTACAAATATGACGATCTTACCAATAATGACAGTGCAACAATATTTATTCAGTTAAAACACGAATAAATGCGCAGACACTAAGGCACTAAAACGCCATTAAACATATATCATCAACTGAACAAGATTCAGATATTTTTTTTCAGACCCATGTTTGCAAGCCCATCCATCTGTCTGTTTACATTTCTAGAGGCTCAATTTCTGGAACATCCGAGGCAAGCTCACGTGTCTCCCAGGACGTTTAGTATTGTTTTATTTAATTAAAACATTATTATTTGTCGGTGAAGCGCGAGACTGTTATAAAACTGCCTCAACCGATAACAAGTGTTCTTTATATTGTGCTTATACGCTACAGAAGAGTGAATTTGTAGGTAGGCTAGATGTCTCAAGCACAAACGTGTTCTTTGTACGTTGTACGTTGATCCCTTTCGTGCTATTAATAACTGACATCAAAATGATATAATGTCCATGTCCATGTCCGTAAATCTATGGCATTAGAGATTACATAACTATCAGTGTCAACACAAGAGCTTACCTGTATCAGTGTCAACACAAGAGCTTACCTGTACCTAAGGACTCCTAAAACCATCAGAAGAACAGTATGAAATATAATAATGTGTATGATAGTATTGATCACTATGAAATGCCTGTTCCCCATTTCTTCAGGTAGCTAATAGTTATTCTGGTATGTTATTCTAAATTCCGGGTAACCAGACTAGACCACCCATATTTCTATATCCACATAGGTAGGAACTTCCATGTAGATTCCTGGACATAATTTTTCTTTTGTAGGCTCGTTTTCAGTTATATCAATGTATTCATATCACTCACACATTATCCTTGATCAGCTATTGTAGGATAATCAATTGTTACCCAGTTCGCATTGTGTAACATTCTTTATGCGGGAATTCTATTTCACCTCCATGGTTTTGGACCGCAATTTATTTTTATACAAGGGCCTATTAGGATGTAAATTTTAGTTATATGTTTCTTATACATCTATTTTGTTTGTCGATATTGAAGCAAACAGAATGAGGTGGAAGTGCCCACAATGTGGCCTCGGCTGAGAGATGCATTTTTCTTCCGGCCCTTTTCTTTGACCCCGGAACAAAGAAGAAGACCAAGAGGACCAATGCTAGAAGAGTGGAGAGTCGATTAAGGACAAGACCAAGGGCAGGACCCGTGGACCAAGTTAAACCTAGACCGAGTACAATAAATACCAAAAGTATAAAGTTAAGTGCATCTTACCCAATACACCAAGCCAAAGATACAGTTTTGCTTCATTCCAAACCCTTATAACTACCAGGCGGAAGCTTACTGCATCCTACCTTAGAACAATTTCATTCAATTCATGGAGTCAGACGCCTTATGCCCCAAGTGGGACACATATTCAAATTAAATCTATTATTCATTAGTTTCATCATTGATTGTATTTCCCTTAGAAAAGAAGTGCAAGCATCAATGTAATTGCATCACTCAAGTAGCTGCCATTAATTTTCACTCAAATCAAAATCTATTCACATCATAAACCAAAGGATTGATATTTATTTTTGGTCCATGTGTACTGGGCAGTCGCGGTCGCCTGCCTCATGGTAGCATGAGCAGTGGTAGCATTTAGGGTGACTGGCTGTGCAGTCTTTTCTGTCGTGCTCGTCGACGCCCTTCCTACAACGTTGGGGTGTATGAGGCTGGAAGTATGCGATGACGTGGCCGTATTCAAAGCATTTTTTTGCACATTAAGGGTCATGTTGCAACTGGGTAAGTTTTGGTTCTTCCTTGTTTACCCGGGATTACTATGACTACTATGAATTCCGGTGCGTCGTATCGTATGCGCTAGAACTTGCGTTACGTGATTTTATCCATGTTGCTTGACGGACTTCGGTAACTCCGTAATCCTCAGCCAGACCTTCAGCGAAAGCACTGAGGTCGGTTGTAAATGTGTAACGAGAAGTGTATATAATTCGTTTGTTATCGTTGAAGGACGGATGTGTTTCAACTGCAGCTTTGAGTTTGTTTATGTAGATAATCTTTTGTATAGCGTTACTTTGTTCCCGTTCTACGACGTAGGCCAGATATTTCTTTCCCTGTCGTCGAATTTCTTTCGGTTTTCCTCCAAGTTGATCGGTGAGTGACTTCATCTATATAAATGAATTAGTTGAAAAGGCAACTTTGCTTGCACCACTTTCTTTGAACGTTACGAGAAAGTGGGTGGGGAGTGGTGCCGGTCTTTTCTCTTGAGTAGGAGGCTCATTCTGGGAAGGGCGCATCGAGGCTACAGCCTCTCGTCGCCCGACCGCGTGGTCTATCTGGTATTGGAGGATCGCTCTCTCCGTCTACTCCGCTGGGCAGCCTTGGGGTCCGGTGGAGTGTCCGTCTACTTTGCAATAAAAACAGTGCTGTTCCTCGGACTGACACGACTGGGGATCTTCCCGCATGTCATGGTCGTCTTGGGAGCAGTAAGAGCATCATTGCTTAGCATTACAGTTTCGGCTCGTATGTCCGTATTTCTGGCATTCATAACATCGCATCGGACGTCTCTCGATTAATGTAACCTTGGTTTTGGTGGCGCAGAAGGGAACGTCTAGGTTTTTAGGTGGAGTAGGGCAGTTGAATTTTAGTATTAGGGCTGTGGTGGTCTCTCTTTTTGGTGTGATCTTTGGTGTGATTTTTGCTTCGACAACGCAGTCTTCTTATTGAATTTTATTTCTTTCTGGCAAAGCTTACAGACCTCCATCACCCCGTTACTTTCAAACAAACGAGGTTTCAATCCATACCCCATCCTTCCACAGCTCCACAGCAAAATCACAATCTTGACTGAGCAATATCTGATCGGACTCTGATTTATATCCTACCATTCCGTCACACAAATATAGCATTTACCACAAGATAGGGTTATGGGTATCGTTGCACCCCTCGAAACAAATTCTTCTGCCGAGTTCGACAATAAGATTTACCTCCGACTGACATGACGTTTGCAATTCATCGCTTAACTGTTGAGTTTTAGGAAAAATAAAAAAGAAAATTCAATACAATTTTAAAAGTCAAAAATTCAACAAAGGTAAAAAAAATCTACGCCCGGACATAGCTAAGTTATCACTTTAATAGACGAACTTCGCTTTGTTCGGGCGCCGACTTTTTTTTTAATTTTATTCAATTTTTGAATTTTAAAATTGTTAATTTCAGATTTTGTTATAAATTTTTTCTTACTCATGTATACGTACATACGCTTGAGCATACACATGCACATACGTACACCGCCCTATCCACGTACATACATACATACATATATACATGATGACCAAGGCAAACAATGTTAGGCCTAATGTTTGGCGAAATACAACATGTAATCAACTTATAATAGCTAGCTGCATGCCGCGAATAGAGTCAGTGTTACGTGGAGAACAAGCGGAGACGGAAGTATCGTCTTAGAATAAATAAAAATGAATGTCTACATCTCAAAAATTTGTTTACGCGTGTTGGATTAAAAAATCTCCGAAGATGATTTGTCTTGGCTCGAGGATATATTGACTACTGATGGGAATATCAATCATCTACAAATGCGGAGAACAAGAATCATAAGATTAGGAACTATTATTCATACATGGAAGACGAATAAAGAAAACAGGATTTGGGCACTGATTTTGAAACATTTCAGTCGTATGTAACAGAGGTTAAAGAAAATAAGAAGGTAAATCTTGAAATTGATATGCCCCAAGCAGAAAACTTCCACAAGTGTGATAAAGTTGGGTTAGTGGAAAATAAATTTTACCTAAGAACAAAAGAAAGTCTGGAGCGTATGATGGAATTTCTTTCGGATAAAGATTGAACGTACTTTGAATTGGAGAAGATTCAAATAATTAAAGTTAGCAAAGAAGGAGAAGAAGAAGAACATTCATGGAATCGTGGGGATCTACATTTATGGACACACGGGCATGGAAAAGGCTTTCGTATTCATATCAAAGATATTGTGGAGTATATGAAGGAATTTGAGAGGAAACTGATACACCATGCAGATACAAATATTTTTTTTTATAAACATTCATGCATCCAGCAAGATCTGTAATTATTACTAATAAACTCTAATAAAACTATGTCAATCCTAAATTAATTGTTTATAATATCCTAAAACTCAAAGGTTAAGCGATGAATTGCAAACGTCGTGTCAGTCGGAGGTAACATCGAATTGTCGAACTCGGTAGAAGTATACGTTTCAAGGGGTGCAATGATACCCCTAAACCTATCTCGGGGTAAATGCTATATCTATGTGACAGAATGGTAGGATATAAATCAAAGTCCGATCAGATCTTGCTCAGTCAAGATTGTGATTCTATTGTGGAAAGATGGGGTATGGCTTGAGACCTAGTTTGTTCGAAAGTAACGGGGTGATGGGGGTCTGTAAGCTTTGCCAGAAATAAGTAAAATTGAATAAAAATAAATCCAGAAGTAATGTATGCCGTCATCTGATACGAAGTCATCGTGAAGAATATGAAAATTATGGGAAAGAAAAGGCAAATCAACTGTGCAAGTCATCAAAGGATGTAGTGCCAGGAGCTATCGAAGGAAAATAAGAAAACATAATGTGAGACCTTGTGTCCGTTTCTATGTTGATGGAAACAAATATGAATTACTTGTTACATTCAATCCAACTAAGATTGAAAATCTGTCCTCTCTGCTAACTAATATGAGTCGAGAGTGACCACAAAGTAGAAAGAAATAGGTGGAAGTTTTATAAAGAGCCGTGTGGAGAGCTTCATATGTATATAACAATGACTGAATACCATACATAAGGTCAGGTTAGTTTAGGTTAAGTTTTTGATGGGTGTGAATAACATGTAAAAGTGATTTAGAATTATATCAAATCAAAATCAAGAATCAAATGAAAATAGCTATATCATTCAAACAACGATGTAATTACCTATGAAAAAAATTATGAAATTAGCTAGATCAAAATTGTATGTGTGTGTCAAAACTGCAAAGGATAGATCAAAATGTAGAGAC
The DNA here is from genome assembly GCA_016164225.1 of Gammarus roeselii. Lineage (NCBI taxonomy): Eukaryota > Metazoa > Arthropoda > Malacostraca > Amphipoda > Gammaridae > Gammarus > Gammarus roeselii. The sequence goes on along the minus strand of SDVV010041599.1, from coordinate 1,780 downwards.
AAGTGGAGATATGCGTTATGCATTTTATATATTAATGACTGAATACCGTACATATGTTAGGTTAGGTTTGGATGATTAGTTCTTTCAACCTAACATGCCGTGAAGCTGATCCATATTGAATATCTTGTAACAAAAAGCAAGGGATGTTGTTCCAATGGAAGAAATGCTACAGATGTTAACCGATCCTGTATATGCATACAAAAATGTGTGTGTATGTGTGTGCGTGTGAGTGTGTGTGTATGTCTAAATTATGCCGCCATCAACTATGTAAACGCCTACATGATACCGGCATATGCCGACATCAACCGTGATTACGCCTACATTCCGACCCTGTATATGCATACAAATGTGTGCATGTGTCTACATTGTGTGTGTGATAAAAAAAATACGTGTAATAGAGTTATGAGGCGGGGGGGGGGTGGTGATATGAATATATCATAAATCAATGAATACGTATCATACGTAAGCAGGAAATCTTGAACGATGATACATAATTCTTGCCTAAGTTGGTTAGGTTAGGTTGCCTAGGTATTAATGCATCTGGCAGTGTATGGTAACCCTTCTTGCACCAATGTGTGTAAATGTGCCAACGCAGTGACGCTAACGATCATGTATGCATAAATTTGAATTATATCTGTACTAATTCAGTTAACGGTCCGCTTCCGGTGTAGAAGGATGTCGCCAAGTTTGATATAGAAATATAAAAGAAATGAACACCCAAGGATATGTGTTATTTGCACTGCGGAGATACAATTAAGCAAGTCAAGCTCCACATTCGGGTTTTGGCAACATCTCAAACGATGTCATTATCTTGTGTATGATCATATTAAAAATGAACGAGGAAATACAAGCTCTAAGGATGCAACGAGTGAATTGATAGAATATAATAAATCGGACCTGGGTATTAAAAATATTTAGACATACAGTGATCAACAGGGTGCGAGCAGTGAAGAAAGTGCTTCACCTCTAATAACAAAGCGCAGAGTGTATGAAGAATGGGTGAAAATGGCTAAATCGATATAGCGGGAGGAGACCCAAACCTTAGCCGAAATGGAAAAATACTGAAAATATGGATAGTGACATCAAGAAAACCTCATGTGAAGGAAAACCTGCAAAAGTTGAAGGAAACCGTTTTATCAAATGGGGTAGTGAAAGGGTATCAAGTATAAGAAATGTAAAATTATACAATAAAATAAAATATACATCTGACTTTGTTTCAAAATTGTTGGAAATGAATCATGGAGAGAAGGAATCGTACCTCAAACGTCTGAGGGCTAGAAGAATTCGGTACGTTTCGGATATCTGCGGGAATGTAGTGAATGGTAATGTTGGCGCCTGTAAGAAAAAACCTGAAAAGATTCGATGTCATCAACGTGCAAGCATAATAAAAAAGATTGAGTCGAGAAAAGCTTGCTGAAGACTAAAAACAAAGTTTTGGTTTCACGGTTAGGTTTGGAAGTGTTGCATAAACTACTCCAAAAGTTAACCGTCTATCTAAAATTTGTACTAAGGGCAGCAGTCTAGAACCCAATAGATCAGAGAAAAAAAACATACCCCGATGATAAATCCTACACTAATATGATGAGCTGACAGATCCACGTGAAAAATACATGCTCATCATTGATAAAGAACCGACAAATTGGCACTGAAACCAAGGATCAAGATTACACAAGAGAAGGAGGTTGAAATCATTACTTATGTTTCGCCATGTTGCTCGAGTCGAATTTTTAGAGTGGATAGTTATGTTCTTGTATAAATGATAAGCCCATGTAATTCCCTA
>SDVV010041598.1:0-10420 GCA_016164225.1 Gammarus roeselii | reverse complement strand
AACGGCAGATGAGTCCATTTAGTGGGTCATTGCGGCATTTGATCCGACGCGCGAAGTGTTGGTCTACTTAGCCAACCATTTTAGGTTTTCCAAGAATATGTAAATCTTCTGTTCAAAATGGAACTTCTCTATGGTGGAAAGTGTATCCATATTTTTTTTTCGACTTGATGCCAAGCACAGAACAAAAAAATCATCAATTTGATCTCACTCGATAGTTTTTTTATGGTCAACGTTATTCGTACGATCCTCGGCATTCATTGAAGCACATTATTTTCAATAATATCGCTTTTATGACTATTATTTGCCCCCCCCCCTCCCATTCATGTACAAAAGGTATGTAATTCATTCCAGTCATATTTGCGAGTAAGCGCACTTTTTATGCATAAAAAAAACACGTGAAGCCGTGTCAACATGAATATGTCATTTCAAATTCATAAGCATGAAGCACTAATGCATTTATTTTCTGTCTATTCGTGCATAAAACTTTGTGATGTACTTTTGAATTGAAACAATGTACAGCCCGGCGAAAAGAGGCGTACTGTGACCAGCTTCCACTGCCTCGGGGACACTGCGACGCAATGCGGGACAATTTGTGATGGCAGAGGTCAAGAACCTTCGAGTGTTCTTGCCCTCAGGCAACTCATGCCGTGGATGACATCCAGACCAACACCGTCGGATGGTTATTATACGCGAGGAAGGAAAAATTCAAAATGACCTGCATATAATTTATGTATCCATAAAATGTTGTATGCATGAGTTTCAATCCTAAAAAATGCTTCTTCGGAACCAGTTACATGCAAGGTAATAATGCATCTTCGGAACCAGTTACATGCAAGGTAATAATGCCTCTTTGGAACCAGTTACATGCAAGGTAATATTGCTTCTTTGGAACCAGTTCCAGGCGAGGTAATAATCCTTCTTTGGAACCAGTTGCATGCAAGGTAATAATGCTTCTTTGGAACCAGTTACAGGCGAGGTAATAATGCTTCTTTGGAACCAGTTGCATGCAAGGTAATAATGCTTCTTTGGAACCAGTTACAGGCGAGGTAATAATGCTTCTCCGGAACCAGTTACAGGCAAGGTAATAATGCTTCTTCAGAACCAGTTGCATGCAAGGTAATAATGCTTCTTCATAACCAGTTGCATGGTAGGTAATAATGCTTCTTTGGAAAAAGTTACAGGCGAGGTCATATTGCTTCAGGCAAGGTAATAATGCTTCTTCAGAACCAGTTGCATGCAAGGTAATAATGTTTCTTCGGGAGGCCACGTAACAATGCTTCTATGGAACCAGTAACAGGCAAGGTAATAATGCTTCTTCAGAACCAGTTGCATGCAAGGTAATAATGCTTCTTTGGAACCAGTTACAGGCGAGGTATTAATGCTTCTATGGAACCAGTTACAGGCGAGGTAATAATGCTTCTTCGGAACCAGTTACAGGGTTACAGGCAAGGTAACAATGCTTCTTCAGAACCAGTTACAGGCAAGGTAATAATGCTTTTTTGGAACCAGTTACAGGCAAGGTAATAATGCTTCTTCAGAACCAGTTGCATGCAAGGTGATAATGCTTCTTTGGAACTAGTTACAAGCGAGGTAATAATGCTTCTTCGGAACCAGTTACAGGCAAGGTAATAATGCTTCTTCATAACCAGTTGTATGCAAGGTAACAATGCTTTTTCGGAAGGTAAGGTAAAATTGCTTCTTTGGAACCAGTTACAGGCAAGGTAATAATGCTTCTTCAGAACCAGTTGCATGCAAGGTAATAATGCTTCTTTGGAACCAGTTACAGGTGAGGTTATAATGCTTCTTCGGAACCAGTTGTCTGCAAGATAATAATGCTTTTTGGGAAGGCAAGGTAATAATTATTCTTCGGTACCAGTAACAGTCAAGGTAATAATGCTTCTTCGGAACCAGTTACAGGCAAGGTAATAATGCTTCTTCAGGACCAGTTGCATGCAAGGGAATAATGCTTCTTTGGAACCAGTTACAGGCGAGGTAATAATGCTTCTTCAGAACCAGTTGCATGCAATTTAATAATGCTTATTTGGAACCAGTTACAGGCGAGGTGATAATGCTTCTTTGGAACCAGTTACAGGCAAGGTAATAATGCTTCTTTTGAACCAGTTGCATGCAAGGTAATAATGCTTCTTTGGAACCAGTAAAAGGCAAGGTAATAATGCTTCTTCAGAACCAGTTGCATGCAAGGTAATAATGCTTCTTTGGAACCAGTTACAGGTGAGGTAATAATGCTTCTTCAGAACCAGTTGCATGCAAGGTAATAATGCTTCTTTGGAACCAGTTATAGGCGAGGTAATAATGCTTCTTCGGAACCAGTTACAGGCAAGGTAATAATGCTTCTTCAGAACCAGTTGCATGCAAGGTAATAATGTTTTTTTGGAACCAGTTACAGGCAAGGTCATAATGCTTCTTCAGAACCAGTTGCATGCAAGGTAATAATGCTTCTTTGGAACCAGTTACAAGCAAGGTAATAATGCTTCTTCGGAACCAGTTGTCTGCAAGGTAATAATGCTTCTTGGGAAGGCAAGGTAATAATTATTCTTCGGTACCAGTTACAGCCAAGGTAATAATGCTTCTTCGGAACCAGTTACAGGCAAGGTAATAATGCATCTTCAGAACCAGTTGCATGCAAGGTTTATAATGCTTCTTTGGAACCAGTTACAGGCGAGGTAACAATGCTCCTTCAGAGCCAGTTGCATGCAAGTTAATATTGCTTATTTAGAACCAGTTTCAGGCGAGGTTATAATGCTTATTCGGATCCAGTTACAGGCAAGGTAATAATGCTTCTTCAGAACCAGTTGCATGCAAGTTATAATGCTTCTTTGGAACCAGTTAAAGGCAAGGTGATAATGCTTCTTCAGAACCAGTTGCATGCAAGGTAATAATGCTTCTTTGGAACCAGTTACAGGCAAGGTAATAATGCTTCTTCAGAACCAGTTGCATGCAAGGTAATAATGCTTCTTTGGAACCAGTTACAGGCAAGGTAGTAATGCTTCTTCGAAACCCGTTGCCTGAAAGGTAATAATGCTTCTTCGGAAGGCAAGGTAAGAATTATTCTTTGGTACCAGTTACAGCCAAGGTAATAATGTTTCTTTGTAACCAGTTACAGGCGAGGTCATAATGCTTCGGAACCAGTTACAGGCAAGGTAATAATGCTTCTTCAGAACCAGTTGCATGCAAGGTAATAATGCTTTTTTGGAATCAGTTAAAGGCAGGCAAAGTAATAATGCTTCTTCAGTACCAGTTGCATGCAAGGTAATAATGCTTCTTTGGAACCAGTTACAGGCGAGGTAATAATGCTTCTTCGGAACCAGTTACAGGCAAGGTAATAATAATTCTTCGGAACCAGTTACAGGCAAGGTAATAATGCTTCTTCGAAACCAGTTACATTCAAGGTAAATGCTTCTTCAGAATGCAAGGTTATAATGATTCTCCGGTACCAGTTAGAGGCAAGGTAATAAGCACACGACTTGCATTTACGAGGTAGAACAAGAAGGCATTCAAGGAACGCAGACAATGATTTGCATCTATTCGGTTACACTGAGCATTTCCGGGATAAATTTTTTGGGTGCTACTGCCGATACCCATCATCACCAGGATTCTAATTCACTTCACATTATTAGACTCAACATTTGCAAATCGTATTTGAATGTATTGTATAATCTTACTTTCATTCATTTTGTTGATGTTGACATGTATGTTCTAGATGAAGCAACTGTTCAATCATTGTTAAAAAATGTGCCTTCTAAGAGGACAAATACAATTTCTGCATAACATTAAATGAATCAATTTTGACTACCCTCAAACGAGGGTAGGACAGACTCACCACTGCTACAGATCCCCTTTGTGTTCCATAACCTAAATGCAGCTCACGCTACACACGCTATTCTGGCAGGCTACTCACCAGGTCGCATCTCTGTGAAATGACATAAGTACATTGGCCAGTCAATGGTACTTCTTCCGAGAATGGTATGCAGTTAAACCACTTTACCACTCCGATGATTACTCATTGAAAAGGCGCTAATAAATGAGGGCTGTGCGTTGCTACACGTTGATGTTTAAGTCGGCTGTTTTTGTTCGCGTCGTCGTCCGAGTTGGTTGTTCAGAAATATAACGTATCGGTGCAACGATTGATTGAAGAGCATAGTGACAATCCGCAAGGTGGTATTTCGAATAGTATACCTGATGATCTATACTTCGTGCAAAATTTAGGCCCTTAAAGGAAAAATGTTTTGCCGTAATATCATATTTCGCTCGACAAGGGTAGATTTCAAGTAGACGCGTGCCAGTTAGTGACCCTGACAATTCAGCATTTGAAAATATATCCTGCAATAAGCGCTTGGCTCTTCACGCGACCGCTGATCGCCGATGTTCGGACACTGACATTACATCAATGCTGGAAGAAACAGAAGTCCCAATAATTTTTTATTAGATGTCACAGTTGCAATCGTAATAATTGAAGTTAAGTATTAAAACTTAAAAATTGATTTGGACAAAATACTGGTATGTTTGACAGAAAAACATAATTTTCATTGCAGAATATTTTTCCCTAGTCTGGGTTCAGGCCCGACGAGAGTTCGGTGGAAGAGTGAGTGGTTATGTTACTACGGAATAATTAATTTTCTGGACCGCGCCAAAAATAAACTAATAGGGCCAACATCTTATGAAGACCAATTAGATCCAATTGAATTATTTAATTAAAAAAAATCAATATCGTTTATTCCGGCTAGGAGCCCGTCCATTCATTCTAGATCATGAGTGAGTTCAGAGTTCAGTGTCCGCAGCAGAGTCCGACGGCTTTTCCTGGTTTGCCCACGCTACATCAGAGATGACGGGTTCGCTCATGTCTACGGTCATTCGTTTCATAACGATACAGGCAAGGCCGTTAAAGCATTTAAGAGGAATGGCTGATCCAGCCACGCATATCTGACTACCAAAACCGTACTCAAACGATCCTTCCACCCATACCTCGGTCATCCTCCAAGTAAAGTCCTCGAAGCTCCCTTCATTCTTCATCTTTGTATGTCTAAATTACCAACTTTGTCCAACACACATTTCATCTGAAATATATTCAACCTTCTGCTTTCACCCTGTCTCACACCCGACCCTCAGCACTTCAGTGGACTTATACAAGCCTCTCTTCGCTTTCATACCCAGGGCCTTGCGGGCATCAACGCTCTTCAGAGTCCCCAACACGTAACACCCTTTATCCACTCCTCCCGTCGCCAGATGCGAGCTCAAGTGCTTAAAACACTACAAATTTTCCACTCTACTGATATCCGCATTCACACGCGATTTACTCCTCTCACACCCAAATCTAATCGCTGCTACCTTACTTACTTCTCCTCCGCGTCAGCCACCTGAGCTGAATCGTTTGCTAACGGCAGTTAACTCGACATTATTTATTTGGCAGACTTTTAAAACTGAATTAGATGTTCAAAATGGAATTCATTGGATATAAATAGTTTAAATTAGAATAAATAACTTTCGAGAAGAGGAAACTTCCTTATGGAGCAAAGTGTGGGGTTAGATGTGATCACCCAGAGGGGTTGCCCTGCGACCAACCTCTCCTTGGCCTTCAGACCTTCTGGTAGGATGGTGAATGCGTTGCCTGTCTGTACGGCCAAGCCAAAAGTCGCTGCTAGAACCACAGAGATTGACGTGAATTTCCGTACACCCCTGTCGTCTCCAAAGGTATTGGCTCAAATTGGAACTGTCGCGTCAAAGCGCCATACTCCCTGCACTCACGTGTCTCTGCCTAAGTAGCTGCCGAACCAGCTGACTCAACCGCATGCCCGCACTCAACTCAACATATAATACTCCAAACTTTGTCTCAATACAATCGCATTTATTTTCCTAAACACCAAATTCATGTACACAATAAACCATGTAACCCAGTCTTAGTCCCGCCCTCACCGGAGGAAGCCCTTCGCTCACGTCGCTCTGAAACTCTGTACATTATTCAACAAAATCCCGCTTGCTCCATACACCGTAGTAACGTTCACATCGCCTCTGTGTCAAAAATTTGGCAAAGAAAATCGTAGGCTGTCTCCGGATCCATGAAGTAACAGAACACATCCTTGCCATCCGCTAAGTGCTTCTCACGCGCATGTCCACTGTAAATATCTGATCCGCATACCGCCTTCTTCAACTAAGGCCACACTGCTGTCGCTGATTGTACTCCGTACCATCTTCAATACGTTTACCATACCAACGTCCCAGAGGTTTTCCTCAGAAATGAATAAAATCATTTGGTGATTGACAGGTTAAAATTCCTCGCAAGGCACTTGTTTGAAAACAGGTCAAAATGTAGTTTAGGCGGTCTTATTGCGAAGATTTGTAAATATGTTCCGCAAAACACTGCCTCTAGCTAACGTTTCTACCTATACATAATACATCCTGATTTGCAGCTCATAATATTCTAACAAAAACATTTTAACCTTTAGATTAAAAGCCAAAACTTGCCAACCAACATATGTTAACCTTTGCCGTGTAACCCTAAATAAATGCTGGGTTGCACCGCCCCCGTCAAGCCATTCATCATCCTCTCGCAGCTGATAATCCCGCTTCGCTGCGCGCCCAGTATGGGGTCGGGAAAACAGGCTAAGACGAGGGTACGTTCATGTAGCTCAGACGAGGATGCGCTTTTACTTTTCAGGCGAGGGCACGCTTTTCTTACTCAGACGAAGTCGCGCTTTGACCTCAGATGGAGGCAACCTTTGTGCCTCAGACGAAGGCAGCCTTTATGCCTCAAGGGGAGGCAAACTCTGTGCCTCAGACGGAGGCAACCTTTGTGCCTCAGACGGAGGCAGCCTTTATCCCTCAAGAGGAGGCAAACTCTGTGCCTCAGACGGAGGCAACCTTTGTGCCTCAGACGGAGGCAGCCTTTATGCCTCAAGGGGAAGCAAACTCTGTGACTCAGGGGGAGGTAAACTCTGTGCCTCAGACGGGGGCAACCTTTGTGCCTCAGACGAAAGCAGCCTTTATGCCTCAAGGGGAGGCAAACTCTGTGCCTCAGGGGGAGGTAAGCTCTGTGCCTCAAGGGGAGGAAAACTCTGTGCCTCAGACGGAGGCGACAATTGTGTCTCAGACCGATGCAACCTTGGTGCCTCAGTCTTTATGCCTCAGACTAGGGCACGCCTCTGCTCCTCAGACGAAGAGCACGCCTTGGCGCCTGAAGCGAGGGCGCTTTTTTGCCTCCGACGAGGGCAAATTTTTTTTTTGCGTCTGAGACGAGAATGCTCTTATGCACCATAGACGAGGGAGTACTTTTGTGTCCCAGAAGAGGGGATGGTTTTGAGGCCAGTGACAACGGCGCGCATTTGCTCCTCGGACGATGCGCGCCATTGCACGTCCGACGTGGGCGTTCTTTTGGGACACAGACGTCGGCATCGTATATTCGAGATGAAACATTCCTCAAGCGACGGGAAGAGAGCCTTAATATTGAGAGCCTTGTGAGGGCTGGCGTATCACTAGCATATTATGGTCGGTTGCCGGCCTTGTGAGGGCTGGCGTATCACTAGCATATTATGGTCGGTTGCCGGCCTTGTGAGGGCTGGCGTATCACTAGCATATTATGGTCGGTTGCCGGCCTTGTGAGGGCTGGCGTATCACTAGCATATTATGGTCGGTTGCCGGCCTTGTGAGGGCTGGCGTATCACTAGCATATTATGGTCGGTTGCCGGCCTTGTGAGGGCTGGCGTATCACTAGCATATTATGGTCGGTTGCCGGCCTTGTGAGGGCTGGCGTATCACTAGCATATTATGGTCGGTTGCCGGCCTTGTGAGGGCTGGCGTATCACTAGCATATTATGGTCGGTTGCCGGCTCAAGCCTAATATATGAGAGGGCGTACATAACAAAGTTGGTCACGGCAACTTGACGGAGGGGTAAGAGATTAGGCAACCAGTGAAATTTTAATCCCTGGCGCCGTTACTTATATCTTCGAATATTTTCATCTCTGCAACGGCTCATATATTTTTTTATTCAAAAAATATCAATAAAGCATGATGATGGCTTGTTTTTATTTTGTTTTCTAGTTTCAATTCATATTGTGAGTCAAATAATTTTTGGATTCTTCATTAATAAACATTGAAACCTTATTTATTTATTGCAATTCACATTTGATAAAAAAAGAAATTCTCACTGATGCTCCCATTGCCGTTCATTCAGAGTTCAATAGAGCAATCTACTGATGATCACATTGAAACTCACTCAGAGTCCAGCAGGACAATATGATGATGACCACATTACAACTCATTCGGAGTACAGAAGAGCAATCTTCTGATGATCACATTGAAACTCATTCAAAGTCCAGCAGGACAATATGATGATAACCACATTGCAACACATTTAGTGTACAAAAGTATACAAACTACTGCTAACCAGATTGCAACTCATCCAGAGCACATTAGAGCAATCTACTGTTGTTCAGAATTCAATTCATTCAGAGTTCAAAATCCCGCATTGCCGTTTTGCAGTCTATTCATGTTGTTGACTGCCAGCGCGGACACGTATCATAACATAGCATTGTGGGAACAAGCGTAATTGCCATTTACCAGCAATTCTGTACTGTCGGAAGCAGAAATAACGTTAACAGTGTTGCGGCACATGCAACCGTCACAGACCACAAACAACCTAACAGCATAATACAGTGCTGTCTGATTCCAGCAAATGTATTCGCTAACAAAAGCCTTTGTGTTGGTACGCTCACGTGAAATGAAATTGTTATCTGAGCCGCGACTGCTTCCCTGCACGTGGTAATAGCGTGATACGTCAGCATGATATATTTTACTTGTTGTTGGACGGCGATGCAGTCATTTACATGATATAGTAGAAATAATAAATAATATAACGAGATCCAATCCTGCAACGAGATTTACTTATCACTGTGATAAGTTTGTATGGGAAACATTGTTACATTTTAAAACTTCCTCGAAATGTTATATTTTTAGTTTATATTTTTTGATCTTTCAAACATGATGTTGGCACTGCGTTGTTTCTAGTCTTCATGTGAAATGACACTAGTCTCCATATAATTACACATTGCTCAGAGAGAAAAATAGACACTTCGCTCGTAGGTCCTACGCATTTTAACAACCACAAAAACACATCCTAAATTCATTGTTTCTTAAGAGCCCGTTAACGCTGTTATTTCTTAAAAGTATTTTACAATGAGTTACAGTATTTTACTGTAAATTATGCTGAACTAAGACAAGCATGTATTAAAACATTGTATGGGTTGAGTCTCCAATTAATCCCACTACCTACACGATGATCATATTGGTCAGGGAATCACCCACTCCGAAGCTGCTATTAACCTCGTGCGCCGCCCATACGAAAGTTGGAGCAGTCGCTATATCACTGGTCAAAACTGAGGCAAACAAATAAACTATCAGTTGTTTACCTGCCCTAACGTACATTTGCGTGCTTCTTAGAAGAGGCCTTTCTTATTCACTGTCCATAGCTGTGTTTCGCGGAAACTTGTGGGAAGTGTTCGCGCAATATAACATCGTACAGATTACACGAACCAGCTGACTCTTGCTTCGAATCAGCTTGTTGCAGGAGCGAGGCCAGCTGACTCTTGCTTCGAGAATCAGCTTGTTGCAGGAGCGAGGCCAGCTGACTCTTGCCTCGAGAATCAGCTTGTTGCAGGAGCGAGGCCAGCTGACTCTTGCCTCGAGAATCAGCTTGTTGCAGGAGCGAGGCCAGCTGACTCTTGCCTCGAGGTGCAGGAACGAGCATACTTGCAAGAAATGATTGCCCTTACCTCACTTGTGGTCACTATTCTCTTTTATACACCTCAAATGGTACTACCAGAAAATGTACAGATTTTTCTTCTAAGTGCAATTATTCGAAGCAGTAACATAAATTGATATATTCAACATGTTGATGAATCAAAACTGGTAACAATCCAAACCTAACTATTGATGCGGGTCGTCCATACCTGTATCCCTAAACTGCCTGCCCCTGCCTGGAACGTTCATGAGGAATGATTAAGGTGTTCTAATTTAGCTCGTCAGAATTTGATGTTGTGCTTCCTATTGTTATTATTGTTTCCAATAATTTCTGCAAACAGCTTTGGTGATTTCGTTTGTAGAATACATTTAGAGGAACCTCATTTTATTATTTGTTATTGGTGTGGTCTTATTTGCCACGAAAAGCAAGTGCGTCTGTGTTTTCGTATGTGAGTTTGGATCACGTTGAATTGCTTCATATAGTACGTGCATTTTGTGTGATGTTTTGCTGTGTAGGGGCGGTAAATATGCTTGGTGGTGGAAAATTTAACTTTAAATTTAGACATTTAGCAAATGCCAATAAAAGTTTGCACCGTTGTGTGTGAGAGTTGTTACCAGTTCTTCGTAACGGCACCTGAACTACTGCCACGCCATATGCACATAAAAATA
>SDVV010041597.1:0-10420 GCA_016164225.1 Gammarus roeselii | reverse complement strand
TCCTACCAACAAATGTGGGTTTATGGTGCATGAAGCTTCCACGGTAATGCCTTAATGTCCTTTCCGTAAGTATACCCTTGTAATTTCCCGTTCATTCAGAAGATTTAACTGAATTAACACTGAGTCGGTAGTCGGATAAATCTCAGAAGCATTTGGTAATTATTACCACGCAGTATAATGTTCGTGCTGTTATCATCCTTGTCAATGTATTGGATCGATCATAAAGCAGTGATGTGAACTTTTAACAAATGGAATTGTTTTTGGGTATAAGAGTTTTCTTATTGTTCTGAAATTCAATTGATCCCACGATTTCATCAATACTCGAATCAAACATGCGGGGTGGATGTTGAATCTCAAATAAATCAGACAATAATGATGGGGGATTGAAATAAAATGAATTTTTAATTTTCTGATTTTCAGTTAATACGCTCTCTTTTATGGTGCTCATGATGAATTTTATCGCCGTAATAAGGTTTAGGAAACAATTCGTCACGGGGAACACGCCCTCGGACTGATGCTTTTTCTGACCCTTCACTCTTCTTCCCAACACTCAATTACTTCCAGGGGAACGATAATAGCGTAAGTCTTTTTTAGTTAGAATCTCAACGCTAGTTGGTATACACAGTATTTGTGTCACCGCACATTGAAGTGAAACACACCCAGAAAACAACTTTGTTTTGGATCCAAAACAAACCAGTGTCATGCCAGTCAGAGTAGACAGGCAGCAGCTCTTATTGGAGGAGTAAGACCTCCTCAACCACTGCCGAGAAGGATCCTCTCAAGCCGAGTCACGACTTCCCCAGCATCCCCTATGCACATATTGTAACGCCACCTCATCTGCTAGAACATCTTGACCGGTGGTGCATCTGCGGGAAGTTCGAGGAATTTATTGAATTTGTTTCAAAGTCTCTTACCTATTTAGATAGATAGCTGACGAGAAGTGAACACTGTTTTAACTACCAAGGCATACAGGTGGCTTACACCAGCAGTATAGCTTGTAACAGGTGATAATCCTGTGTTCATCGTACGAGTTAGTCAAGAGTGGGACGCATTTGAGGGGGGAACGTTTCCTTCGTTTCCTGAATTGTTAGAAAATGATGATACGCAACGTTGATGAGAGAATTTTTTTTTTGCAATATTACCCTTGCAAATGCCCCACTCTACTGAATATTGCCTGACGCTTCATGGAGAACAATGCTAGGCATGTTTCATGACACACATCATCTAGAATCGATGAGGCGACAAACTTATTCATGGAATTCAAATGGAAGAAAGTGTACGATATTAGCCTGATGACATGCATGAGTTAAGCGTAGTCGTCAGTTCAGTGCCTGTAGAGCTAAGTGGAAGTTAGCGTGAGGTACAGACCATCGATGACTGAGAAGAGTAAAAATACTGATATCATCAGCGTCTATGGGTCTATCATACGAGTAATGGATACGAGGAACAGTTGAGGAATGTCACCAATACAATTGATGAGTGACGTTTGAAGGAATAAAAATTAATAATGAACCAGATTTGGTTCGACCTGGCTGACGATATTCAGAGGTATCAAGCCGTGCTGACCCAATGCCACTCTATTTACCGATGTATTCATTGAGGGCAAACAGATATTCAGAGGTATCAAGCCGTGCTGACCCAATGCCACTCTATTTACCGATGTATTCATTGAGGGCAAACAGATATTCAGAGGTATCAAGCCGTGCTGACCCAATGCCACTCTATTTACCGATGTATTCATTGAGGGCAAACAGATATTCAGAGGTATCAAGCCGTGCTGACCCAATGCCACTCTATTTACCGATGTATTCATTGAGGGCAAACAGATATTCAGAGGTATCAAGCCGTGCTGACCCAATGCCACTCTATTTACCGATGTATTCATTGAGGGCAAACAGGCACGAGGGGGACTGGAAATGGGCAGCAATCGTAGTGATTGGTAATTGAGTCAGTGTGGCTGTTGAACTGACCTGCAATCACCAGTCACGGGAGGTTAAAGCTTCTGTGCAATCAATGAAGTTGACGGTTGCAGTCACGAGTGGACAGTTGCAAATAGCATGCAATTACGATCTAAGCTGGGCGTGTATTATCGGTGGCACGTGCCGCTGTATCGAGCGATGTCGATTTATATCTCAATACAATTTTTTTATGAATATCGAAAAGAAAGAGCTCACCAATCAGACGTAAGGTCAAAAACATTCTAACCCTGACTCTTCTGCCCAAGGCACGAGTAAGTACACCGACCAAACAGGTAAATCAAACGACAGCTTCGTGCGTTGAATTATTGAACGATTTGAGCGAGTCTCCTGCAGCGGGATCGTCTGAGTTACGGGCCCAGCAGCAATGAATGATTGACTCCTGATCAGATGATTGTTTCAGCTTTGTATTTGGGGGAGATGAATAGACTCGAGCAGTGAGGAACGCTAAGGAGAGGAAGAATGATTGGATTTTTTTGTAATGTATGCGCAACGTGCCAGCCCTACTATTCAATTTATAAATCGATGTCGTGCAGTGCAACATCGTGTCTACATTATTGAGATCGTTCTATTTATATTTGTTAAATATATCAAATTTGCTCATTGATACTCATAACCATCTTTGTATAATATTTTTGTGCTTTTTATTGTCGGAATTGAAATTTTGCAAAATCAGAAAACAGACGAATTCCATTGCCAGCCGAAACGCCCAATTAAATGTAAATGATTATTTTCGCCCATTTTCTTTCTTCGCATGAGAATTTTTTTAAAGTAATAGCTACGGTTCGTTCATATTAGACGGACCTGAAGTTGACGACAAAATTTTAACATAGTTGTCTTACGTATACCACTTAACTTGAATTAATGATCCTGACAGGTTCCTGGTCGTAAGATAATAATCAATTAAAGTGGCGCATTTCTCGTCATGAAACGAGAAGTCTTGATTCATTGCATCTCTGGTGAGTAAATACATCGCAAGATATTTTCACTATTACATATTGGAGGACCAATAAATGATCAGATCAAGGAGGGGTTTGATAGAACCTTTTTTATTGATTTCGAAAGACGAACACTTTCTATTCACTTTTTTCTTTCGAACTGTTTCATGTTCACCACTTTTCAAAAATCATTTGATTATAACTGTTTGGCAAGAGCATTGGTAAGAAAAACTTATAGTATATTGAAACGGAGTTTGAAATATCGCTCCATATTGCGAATGCATTGACGACTCAGTGAAGGTAAAAAATACATTCCAAACATTTTAATTGAAACGAAACATAAATTTATTTCCTGAACTAGGTTACGATTCTACAGACGCGGTGGAGTTTTGATAAGTCATTTATTATCTCATAAACGAGAATGAGCTTGCAGTTGAAAGGAAGGAAACGTGCGATTTAAGGATAAATTCCCTGCCAAGTCTGGCGCTCAACCTTACGGGATTTCTGGGGTTAAGGATACAAAAATATATCACTGTTCACCTATTCATTGTACACTTTTAACAGAACAATCTTGCTAGAAAATAATCAACACATTTTTTGCCTACCCGTTCACGACTTCGAGATAACGCATCCAAGAAAGTAAATAGTTGTTTTATCTATTCAGTAAATCAGAGGGCCGAGATGCTGCCAGTGTTTGTGCTGTTCAGTTCAGCAATTGAATTTGGGGTCGCAATCATTGTTCCCGGTGAATTGTTTACTTTGTATCATCTATGGACAGATGTGATGTTATGTTTTCCGATGTAAATACTTATCATTGACACATATCATTTTCGTTATTCGTGATCAATAAACACGTACATTACCTAGAACGAGGGCCGCAGCGTTTTGGTAGCACACACGCTTTCGGAAATAAGGAATGAGATCGTTTTCTTGATCATTTTTAATGAACAAGTAATGACCCATCTACCAAGGGGCTTTAGAGGGTCCAAGTGGACTTAATGTAATAAATGATGATTCCCATTCCGGAATTCTCTTATCATCAGGTAATGGTACAGGAAGATGCAATTATTCTTTCAGACGTCTCTAAAAGAAATCGTTTCTTGAGGTTGCATTTCCCACGCTTCTCCCAATTAGTGTTTGTTTTGCGACCATCGAACATGGAAGTATAGACACCGCAATAGGTTGACTGCGATACAATCGTCTATTGCGCCAGCACGTCCTGGCGACGAAGGAGAATCTCTTCAAATTTCATCCGCGTCAAAGACTTACAGCGGCTTTCTAACTTGAAAAAATATCATATAAAAAAACTCTGTTGTGAAACACTGAGATCGTTGTTAACATGTTAACATGATTGGGCCTCATGGGGGAGGTAAAATAGCCAGGGAATATTTGTGAAGTGACGTGTTTCATCTGGAAACGGTATCACGATGTCCAAAATTTGTTGATGGACGATTTTTTCACAGATATTTTTAGCAATGCGTCTCAATAACAACTGCAAGGCCTCGCCTAAAGCCAGAAATTAATAAAATATACTTAAATAATGACACCAGTAAAAGTATTTGGGCGTTACTCTGAGTATTGAATTGTTTGCACTATTTCTCCCCGTAATGACTGATATTTGATTAGAGAAACTAAATTACCTGTCAAGTTAGCTAGTTGATGACCAAGGTGTGGTTTAAAATCATAGATGCTTGATTGCACACCATCCAGTTCATCCAGTAATTAGCATCAGACCTCAATTCTCCATGCAAGGTCTTACAATTCTTCAAATGCATTCGAAGGTTCATACACTATGTGATGAAACGTATTGCATTTTGTTCATTCGGGTTACGTTTCGAATGAGTACAGACGTTTCTTCAAGTTTCTACTCCACTAGTGGCACAGAGCCTAACACCCAAACAATTCGAAGAGCGAGGGCGTTAGCTTTCATAAAAAAAATAATTTGCATTTGACTTTGTGAACGACCTCCATTATGTGCTTCATCGTGCAATCAGCGTCCTGATCCGTCCCTCTCCCCCTCTACTGAAGTGTAGAGTCATGACGAATGTCCCTCTACTGAAGTGTAAAGTCATGACGAATGTCCCTCTACTGAAGTGTAGAGTCATGACGAATGTTGTCTTGGTGGTCCGATTTGCTAAAAACAGTCTAGACTGTCCGATCTCATCAACTGCTACGTAAAAACATATATTCGTATAATCATTGTACAGTGAACTGAGTTGTGGAATAATCCACGGAGTGCGTCCACTAACTATAAATTGTATTTATTTTTCTTAGCTGAATCATATCATCTCTACCAAGAGGCCTAGAAAATACTTTTGTCGTATTTGTAGGGGAGAAACTTAGTTATGTAAAATAACACCGTAGATTAGAGGCCTATTTATCTTCAAGGGAGGTGATCCAGTATCCACGATTCTACAGTCGCTCCCGCAAAACAATGGACCGCAAATTTGATCCGTTATCTCGTCTCACGTCAGTATTACGATCCTGGCTGTTAAATTATTCGAAGCAAGATCTCGTTTCATGGCAGTATTACGTTCATGGCTGTTAAATTTTAAGAAGAGTGGCTGCTTGTTCGAGAGAAATGTGTATCTACTGAAAAACGTCTTGCGTATTATACCGAGGATGTTACATACACGATTGAAATGTTTTATTTTGTTATTGAAGCAGGATAGAGTATCTACCTCATTTGTTGATAGACGGATGATATCATGTCATCGGAATTGATGTGATATACTACTACAAATTACTGATCAATAAAGAAGATATTAGACATAAGGCTATTCATTTGACATTTAAATCAAATTTTGATTTCACTTTTTATGTAACCAGAAGCAATTTGTCTTCATTCTAACCTTCATTTGATTGATGAGTGACATAAGTGGCAGTTTCGAACAAGCAATAGCGCACACAAGAATTTTTGACGAGGACTCGTCCACCCAAATGGAGAATCATCATTAAGAAATGTGTTTGTTGAAACAAAACTGATCGGCATAGTTGTACAGTTTACCCAATCCGATTGCAAATGGGCGTCATGCACAGCAATTATATTTTCTGTACTTACAATAAATGCGTTCCCAATTCGAAATTGATGCTCTTTTTGATGATTTTATACGCTAAATGTAGCAAAAATTGAAAGTAAGCGAAATGATACAGGTGCAAGGTCTCGGAGATGTCGGTCCTGTGATGGTATCAATGCCAGACCCGCGACTGATATGTAGCGCATTCTGTTACGTTGGGAGGCTGGCGCTTTAAAGCAGCATCAGTAACTGACGTCACGGCAGCCACTAACCCTTAGCATTGGGCAAGTTGATATACTATGAAGATCTTCCGTTAGATGGCGCCACAGTCTAGAATATGCTGGACAGCGCCAGCACCAGAGAGTGGCAGGTGCTGGCTCATCAATATGGTGGAATCTTATACCTGTGACTGTTTAATATTCCTGTGACTAGTTAGCATTCCAGTGACTGTTGAGCATTCCTGTGTTGGCTAAAATTTCCCTGTGACTGCTTAGCATCCATGTGCCTGCTTAGCATTCGTGTGTCTGCTTAGCGTTTCCGAGACTGCTTAGCATTCATGTGACTGCTTAGCATTCGTGTGACTGCTGATAATTCCTGTGACTGCTTAGCGTTCCTGTGACTGCTTAGCATTCCTGTGACTGCTTAGCATTCCTGTGACTGCTTAGCATTCCTGTGACTGCTTAGCATTCCTGTGACTGTTTAGTATTCCTGTGACTGCTTAGCATTCCAGTGACTGCTTATAATTCCTGTGACTGCTTAGCATTCCCGTGACTGCTTAGCATCCCTGTGACTGGTTAGCATTCCTGTGACTGCTTAGCATTCCTGCGACTGCTTAGCATTCCTGTGACTGATTAGCATTCCTGTGACTGCTAAGCATTCCTGTGCCGGTCATCATGACCAGCCTGACTAGTGACACCACTGTTTATTTCAGTGTCAATCAGTTCAGTTCCAATCATCAGTCCTGGGTGCCAGTCTTAACAACCAGTCGGACTAGCGGCGAGCGTGGCTCTTTGCAGGTCCGCTCAACCCCGAGCTCAAGCCGCTCTGTGCGGTTCTTTATAAGGACTGAGCCCGATACCATCTCACAACATCAGGACTAGGGTGGCACATTGGCAGGTGCCGGGTGTTTAATTCCGACAGCAATAACGTCACCATAACACGCAGCTGATCCATCACTGGCCCAGAGGCAACCTTCACTCCCATGGTGGAGTGTTGTGGTGAGAAATATTTTGAGGAGTGATGGGTTTGCCATGGAGTCCACGGATGACGCGTGTGCAGTCAGTGTCACTTGTCAAGTCTCCAGAACTCCTTGATTGGGCTTATAAGGAGATGCAATTGGCCCTATCCACACGGAACAGATATGGGGGAACAATACTTTTCCGGGTATGCACGGGACGGATACGGAGGAGCAATAATTGTTATGTTAGAGCTTCCACGGTCGCGATAATCGGGTAAATCAAGGTTGGAATGATCAAACATTGGTTTTATAATAGTATTTTTCAATAAGAAAAGTAACAAGTCAACAGGTAAACTCAACAGAGCACTGATATTAAATTGATTGTCATAACGGACATGGAGTAACAAAGTGAATATCAAAAGAAAAGTGTTAAGTGTAAGACGAGCGTAGAGTAGAGTAGGGGGACCTACAACCGATGGCTGTGCTCGAAGGCAAGTCTGTCCGCTCTGTGTGACCGAGGGCAAGTGTGTCTTGCCCTCTGTCACTCGGGCTGCCCTGAATAATATGTGGGAGGGCCATCTTCATGAGTATCAAAGGATCCTTCCAATGAGGGAGAGGATTCACCCTTTTGGGTCATCTAAGAGGCGGGGCGTCCTACTGCCCCCACCTTATTGGTAAATATCCAACAAAGTCCATTTACGGATTTTGTGGGCTCCTCCCATCTTTAAACAATAAAAAATAACCCTGCGCTAAACAGTGTTATGGGATCTAGTCTCCCTTCCCCCTATCGCTGACACGCAAATGACCCTTATTCGTCAATGTCTCCTACGTTACCCGATCTGCCAAGGAGCCACCTGCCTTTTTAAAACAAACATCGGAGGGGAATTAAATATATGCTAGGCAAGGGACCGCCATGAAATTTGAGCTAAGAGTTAACAGGCCTAAGTCCTACACTGTTTCTAGGGACACTCTTTATGCACCTCCCGATTTTTTCGGTTAGCCAAGTTTATAAATCTGTGTCAGAGGAGGCCGATCATAACATAATTATCTCAATACGCACGGAACTGATGTGGGGAACAGTAATTATGCATGGTGAGAGGGCCAGGAGGGGGAGGGAAGTGGTGCAAGAGGCGGTCCAGCTTAAGAGTATAGCGATAATTATCGTGTTTTGGGCAGTCATAACAATATTGGCGGTCATGGGTTGACCAATTGTGGCAGCGCCTTTTGGGCAGTCATAATAATGATGGCGGTCATGGGTTGACCAATTGTGGCAGCACCTTTTGGGCATTCATAACAATAATGCCGGTCATGGGTTGACCAATTGTGGCAGCGCCTTTCGGGCAGTCATAACAATGATGACGGTCATGGGTTGACCAATTGTGGCAGCGCCTTTTGTGCAGTCATAACAATAATAATAATAATAATAAATAATAATAATAAAAGCTTTATTGACAAACAACATAGGCATAGTATTACAATTGAGACCTCTTATTTAAGGGTTACAGTGAGAACAAAGTTATAAAATTACAGCACTCAACTAAGAATAAGTTACGGCATACAACTCTATCCTGCCTATGCGTATAGTAATTCTCTCCATCGCCTTACCAATGACGAGGCAGCGAGTGCATCACCAGAGCAGATTGCAACGAGGATTTCATTTGGGGAATTCATAAATCGAGCCATAAGGCTGCGTGCCGCTTTACGGAACAGTACCTTGCTGTGATCTGATTGGTTTTCAGCAAAAACCCTGCTCACTGACGTCGAGCGAGGGACCTGCATCAGCCGTCTAAATGTGTCATTATAACTCACTGTCAATTTCCTCACGCAATATTGGAAGTATTTTCTCCACAGTGCATTACAATAAATCGGGTAACAATATGATTTAAAGAGCTGGATTTTAGCTTCCCTTGGTGCTTTGATGATGTGCCCTAGATATTGAAATTCATCCACATAATCTAGTGCAACAAAGCCTAGTTTTATCTCAGTCGATAGGTGGTAACTAGGACCCTTCGGTCTAACTAACATACATACAGTTTTTGCAGTGTTATATACAATATCATGAGGTTCAGCAAATTTATTACAGACATCAAGAAGCTTTTGATATGCTGAGAGAGTCGGTGTTAACAACACCATATCATCTGCATAACTAAGATTGTTAACACACCAGTTGACGACATGACACCCTTGGTTTTCTCTACTTAGAAGGTAATTCAACTCATCAGTGTACACGTTATACAACAGTGTCGATAGCTGACCTCCCTACCTAATTCCGTTTTTACAATGATAAGTGGCTGATTTCGAACTACCCCCATCGCACTAAGAATTCCTGTTCCCTGTACCAGAATACAAGCAAGTGCACAGAATGAAGAGGGGCTCCTCTCTCAATTAACTTTCTGAACAAAGTCTAATGGTTTACTCTATCAAAAGCTTTCTTCGCTCCCAAAAACACAGAAAAACAGCGAGTCCCTACACCTGTAATACTCAACAGTTTGTTTCAATGCGAATATTGCCATTTCAGTTCCATGGCCTTCTTTGAATCCAAACTGACTGTTTGCGGTGAACACAAATGTTTGCAATCTTGCAAGAATAACCTGCTCAAGAACCTTGGAAATTGAGGTGGCAAAAGCAATGGGGCGATAATTATTTCTATCAGAAGGGTCCTTTGTTTTACGTTTCAGAAGAGGAATCACAGTTACATGCATTACCTCTCTTGGTAGCTCCTTGACATGAATGCAGCCCGAAAGGAAGAGAGCAAGCACTGCAGTCAGTCTGTGGGAAGCATTCATGAACACTTCACTCGGTATGTCGTCATTTCCAGCAGGTTTGTTATTTCTGAGGCCTCTAACAATGCTCCTAACCTCTGCCACCGAAACCATTTCGTTAACAGCAGGAACATTATCGAAGGCGTTTTGCACCCAACCTCTATTCTCTTCCGTGTCAACAGAATTAGCAATGTGCTGGAAATGCTCCCCCCAAACCCTTGCAATGCTTGCTTCCCCAGTTACGCCCGCCACTGCGAGTGGAAGTGCTTCCTTTTTAGAATTAAGTGACCGAATATATTCCCAGAGATCTTCACATGGGTTGACCAATTGTGGCAGCGCCTTTTGGGCAGTCATAACTATAATGGCGGTCATGGGTTGACCAATTGTGGCAGCGCCCTTTGGGCAGTCATAACAATAATGGCGGTCATGGGTTGACCAATTGTGGCAGCGCCTTTTGGGCAGTCATAACAATAATGGCGGTCATGGGTTGACCAATTGTGGCAGCGCCTTTTGGGCAGTCATAACAATAATGGCGGTCATGGGTTGACCA
>SDVV010041596.1:0-10420 GCA_016164225.1 Gammarus roeselii | reverse complement strand
ACCGGTCGTCAGGTGCATGGTTAATCTGCGTGAAAGTGAGGTAGTTGTCATGCCAATACATGAACTATCGCCGGGCTTACAGTCCCAGTGTTTGCATTGGTATTCATATATGACATTAGTGCGTTTTAGAGGTGCTTGTTTAGGGCTTTGGTTATTGCGGGATATTAGACTGGTTATTGTGGCACTCTTGTAGCATGTAATGAGTGTTATCCTGTCCTGTTCTCAAGTGCATTGCTCGTTGTTCTTGATGATGTCTTCTATTATACATTCATCGGTTTTGTAAGAGTCAGAGAATTGGTTCCGGTATAGTAGATTTTGTCCAGATCTTTATGGTATGTCTTCTATCCTCGAATTCTTTGAGGAGTTGGTCAAAATGTCTATAGGAGTAACCATTGTTGATAAAGGCTTGCCTTAGTTGATTAACGCTAACGTCGAACAGAGACCATGATGAGGATATTTTGTAGTATCTGTGAATAAGTGCCTTTCTTCATTGTACCATCTTTGTATCTCTGGGGGCATTCACTTTTGTTGTTCAAGTCAATGCCAGCGTTGGTGGGCTTTTGGTGTACTGCTGTAGTGGTGTTTGGTTCAGAGCAGTCTACTTCAACATGAAGGAAGTTTATGTGATTGTTGGTACCTATTTCATATGTGAACTTTATGATGGAGTCATTTTCAAATTGAATTTTGAGTAGCAATAGTGACTCTATGGAGTCGGTGACCACAAAGCCGTCGTCGACGTAGCGGCATTATATTGATGGGCGTGTTGGGGATTGCTGGAGGACTTGTTCAACGAAAGTCATGTAAAAGTTAGCCATGGTGACACCGAGTGGTGACCTCACACTAACGCCATCTTGTTGTATCACCATAGTACCGTCTATGTGGGTGATCGTTTTCTTTTGTTGGGCAAGCCAAGAGGAGTTGTTCCAAGTTGTTGCGGTCTATGGTTGGGGGAGGTAGGGTTGAGTGCTGGTAGACAGCATCACAGATGATTTGGACTGTTTCCTTGACGGGAACATTGGTAAACAATGACTCCCACTTCCACGTGCAGTATCGCATCACTTGATGTCGTCTCTGTTTACCAATGTTTACAAATATATCTTCAAATAATACGACAGTTTCTTTCCATTCCTATGTTCGACAATAATTTTAGAATTGAATTTTCTCAAAGTGATGACTCTGTGTAATTCATGTAGAGGAGCGAAAGAAAATTCGTTCATGTTTAGTCTATAATTGGAAAACAAACTAGACTTTTCCCACGTGGAATTTAACTTCATATGGAAATTTCTTACGGTATCAAATCTGGACAACCCTTTTTTATGGATAATGTCAATAAAATTTCCAATGAGTTCAAATGTGGAGTGGCAAACGATCATTGAAGATTTCTCTTAATCTTTAATCATAAACGAATTGTCTTCCGCTACTGTGAGATGAGTTGCTCTTCGCATTTATAACAATCAATAGGGAATCGTATAATCACACCGCATCTGCATTACTCATGTTCATGCAAAATACACTAAGTAATTCTATGATCAGTTCCGACTAGCAGCAAAAGTAACAGTAATAAAGAGAATGTATGAAGTTTTTTTCTTATTTCTAGCATTAATATATCTGAACATTCACCCTAATTATGTGTTTATTTCTATCATCAATATCTCGGAACATTACCCATAATCCCGTTCGTATTTCTAGCATTAATATCTCTGAACATTACCCCTAATCCCGTTCTTATTTCTAGCATTAATATCTCGGAACATTACCCATAATCCCGTTCTTATTTCCAGCATTAATATCTCGGAACACTACCCATAATCTTGTTCTTATTTCTAGCATTAATATCTCTGAACATTACCCATAATCTTGTTCTTATTTCTAGCATTATTATTTCGGAACATTACCCATAATCTTGTTATTATTTCTAGCATTAATATCTCTGAATACTACCCATAATCTTGTTCTTATTTCTAGCATTAATATCTCGGAACATTACCCATAATCTTGTTCTTATTTCTAGCATTAATATCTCGGAACACTAACCATAATCTTGTTCTTATTTCTAGCATTAATATCTCGGAACATTACCCCGGATCAAGTTGCCAAGGTTTCATAGATAAATAACTACACTATCATGAACATGTGCATGCAGCTGCCAGTGGCCGCCGTCATCAGGGAGAACTGCGTCGCACCGCTGCAACTTTGTTTGCAAAATGATGACTGTTATGAGGTACACCGCCGCCCATCGGGGGCGTCACCCTCGCAGGGGTCGCTGTCGCAAGGATCACACGCCCCTCATACAACCCCTACCACGTGTCAAGGACATAAAGGGCGCCCTCTGTGCGGTGACACTGGGACGCCAACGTTGCGCCAACTACGTGTTGCTTGCGTAGCGGGACATCTTACACGCATTACATTTTCCATCACTTTGTCCGGCTTTTGCGAAGTGGAGTTGGACAAGGTACTCTGAAGATGTGTTTAATTACATTATTTTCTTGCCCCGTTGTGTGCATTACGTGAATCCTGCTCGCTGGGAGGCTGCGTCAAAAAGACTCTCCAGTCCCAAGGTTGTGACTCACGAATGAGAAGCCCAGGTCAAAGAATGACTCTGTGGAAACCTTTGGTGGTTACGCATCTCTGAAATATAGATGCAATTTCAGGAGTTTGAGTCTTCTTCTTTATAAGAACGTTGTTTCTCCACGAAGCCTGTTGTGCTTTCGTGATGCAGGACAGCAGTTGTGCATAAGGGATTCTAAGTTTGAAGGTACGCACGGAAGTCATTTATCTTGAACCAAACTGTGGTCTGTTTTTCCGCTCAACATTTAGTCTAGTGCAAACCACATGATAAACCTGCATCACGTAGCCTACAGTGTCTTTTATAGCGATACAAAGAAACTCGTCTGTTGCATCATGGTGGGGTTCACCCCTAGTTGAATTGACTTCACTTATGGGTGCTCTCGAAAAGTGACGAATCATTGTATGAATTGTTTGAATTACTTGTTCCGATGTTGGAAGAATAAATATATGTCTTTAACTGTGTAGGATTACCACATCGAGCTCTGAAGTACTTGTTCCTCAGAATTATTATCTGCATGTTGTCAACTACCCTCCCGCCCACTCATAAAGAAATCATCGACCTTTCAACCCCAAAACCGCCCACTGCAAGAAGCGTCCCATTCCTCATGCCTCCGCCTCCTATAGGGTGTATAAAACTTGCGCGTCAGTGTATCAGCTGGACCGTATGTCAATCATTGTGGACCATTTCACAATATTTCCAGTTTTGTACTGCGCTCTTTGTTAATTAATTTTGAGTAGCCTGTTTGCCACCATGGGAGGACTTGAAACAATGCCTTCTATAAATTGGTGTAGTTTCATGCAAAAGGCTGTTATATGATTTGCCTCCCAAGACCGAAGAGGGGGTAAATCTTATACCCGATAGAATGTTTTGTATCCGTTAGACTCCACTATCTGTACACTGCCTTTCGAGTTGGGTCACAACGAGGTGTGTCGTAGATTCAAACTAAAGGACTACCGAAATAAATATTTTAAAGTCCTGTGCATAGAGGAAATTTCCCTTTTAAAATACGTTGTTAGATTATACTTGGTGCGCGTTGATTGCTACTTAATATCGCATGGAGTATAATTTAATGAAGGTTGTTGCCCCTAGAATTCTACGTAACAAGCCCTGACTTCTCTTTGTTTATGCGATACCCATTCCATCCATGAGATCCGGAACCTTGTTCACCCTGTCCTGATCCCATGGATGCGCTAAGCCAGCCATGGGTTTTCGCTTCTTTGATGGGGCTCCCATGCCTGCAGTTGTGGCCCCCATGGGTGGAACCCTGCGACCTGCTCTCACGAGGTCATCTAATATCCAACTGATAACCCAGGCTTTCCCGCTGCGCTTACAATGCAACTTTTCTTGCATAGAACACTCGACTGCAGCGGCTGCATCTAAACACGTAATTGATGCCTTCCTTGTCTCGGTCATCTTTCTCGCTTTAGTGTGAAGTCTTGCATGAAACTGCGGCCGGCTTCATACACGACAATACGAGCAGAAAGGAGTCTTGCTGTTAAGCGAATAATTCTATGAATTCATTCATGGCTCCTATATCTAATGAATTCACAGTCTACCTAACATATGCTTACGAACGGAGTTTCACTCACGCGTTTATAACATGTTTCCGACAGTCTATTCCAGTCATGGTTGGTGTGGACTGTGCCCGTTCATGCGCTCCGCTACACGGTGAGAGGCATCTCCGCTACACGGTGAGATGCATCTCTGGCCGCACGTCACGCACGTTATTTGCAAAAATTGTGTGAAATTCCCTGCAGCTCTTCTCGTGCAAGGCGTGTTGGCGAAATTGATGCTCTTAGCATACCGAACGTTACGAAACTCGGGGATCGTTGGCTAATGATGAACGTATGGAAAACGTCGGAAGGTTACTCAGGCAATATCTATGGCAAGATGGTGAGGGAGGAGTCTGTGAGAAATCACACAAGGATTGGCCGAATGTGCTATTTCAAATCGCTGAAACTGTCAAGTGGCATAACGATGCAAACAACGACAGTTGAGTTTCTCCTGCAAGGCTCCTCAAATATTTAATAGACTGTCTTTGAAGATACGAAGAATCACACTTGTGCCTCATTTGGCAACCACCGCTAAGATGTTGATGTTCAAAACTTGATTGGACGAGCATATCTGCTGTGTTCTTGACAAACCTCTAATTAGTGAAGGTAACTCTTAACTCAAAGGCCCGCCGTCAGGCAGATGTGGCAGCAACATGCAAATGATGATGTTACTGCACGAGAAACTAACATACATGCTAACATACATGCTGTACAGTTAAGAAACTTCACGTACTTGCGTTGGTATTCAAGTAATGAGCGGACATACGTTTACGTTGAAGCCACTATGATGTTCCATTGTTTGACTCTGTATCTAAATATTGTTTATGGACATGTATTGCTACAATTGTAGATACACTGCCTATTGTACTCTAATCTTTGGGAAGGGAAAATTCCCTTATTTTAATTTTTATAGGTTATACAATTTATGGCAAGTTACTACCGAGTCATTATTATATTGTGTAAACTGGACATGCTGACTACCCTCTGTCCAGGTCATATCAATGCAAGCGTAAACTGGACTTGCTGACTACCCTCTGTCCAGGTCATATCAATGCAAGAGTAAACTGGACTTGCTGACTACTCTGTCCAGGTCATATCGATGCAAGAGTAAACTGGACTTGCTGACTACTCTGTCCAGGTCATATCAATGCAAGAGTAAACTGGACTTGCTGACTACTCTGTCCAGGTCATATCAATGCAAGAGTAAGCTGGACTTGCTGACTACTCTGTCCAGGTCATATCGATGCAAGAGTAAACTGGACTTGCTGACTACTCTCTGTCCAGGTCATATCAATGCAAGAGTAAACTAGACTTGCTGACTACTCTGTCCAGGTCATATCAATGCAAGAGTAAACTGGACTTGCTGACTACTCTGTCCAGGTCATATCAATGCAAGAGTAAACTGGACATGCTGACTACTCTCTGTCCAGGTCATATCAATGCAAGAGTAAACTGGAGTTGCTGACTACTCTCTGTCCAGGACATATCAATGCAAGAGTAAACTGGACTTGCTGACTACTCTGTCCAGGTCATATCAATGCAAGAGTAAACTGGACTTGCTGACTACTCTGTCCAGGTCATATCAATGCAAGAGTAAACTGGACTTGCTGACTCCTCTCTGTCCAGGTCATATCAATGCAAGAGAAAACTGGACTTCCTGACTCTCTGTCCAGGTCATATCAATGCGAGAGTCCGTTATAGAAGTCATCCACACTTTCTAGTTTATTTACGAACGTTCCCATTTGATATGCGTTCTATTCTTCGTGCAGATATTCCTCCTATTGATAGTTTTCTCTTGAATCAGACAGGGACGTCAGTTCAGCCCATCGCGTCATTGCGGGTCGTTTATCAGTTTTAGAGGCGGTGTTTGCCAGCATTCTCTTGCATGACGGCTCTGCAAACTCGAAACTCCTGTTTTTTTATTCAGCACAGCCATGCATGCGTCGCATAAGAAGCTTGGCGAGTGTGTGCGAGGCACACGCTGCAAGTGCCATTTATTGAGCCAATCGCCCCGCACCTTTTATTTAAACTCTCTCTGGACGCCATTTATTGAGCCAATCACTCGGCCCCATTTATTTAACCTCTCTCTGGACGCTTATTCAACCACTCGCTTGCCGTAAGCCGTCTCCCCAGCGTCCTGTTAGTGCGTTCATTTAGTTGTTATGATCGTGGGATGGTCGTTAAACAGTGCAAACGACGGCCTCTGGTTAGTAGTTGGTCCCAACACGCCTCTCTGCGTAATGTTAAGACGCTCTCAAGGCTCTACTCTGCAGTCCGCCGACAGTAAATCAGGCCGTCTCTCTGGCATCAGGAGCGCCAACGAGCGTTAACGCACCCAGCCTATTAACTTGGTATATGAGGTCAGGAGTGGTACCTAAGCGTTTGAGAACGGTTCATAGTTTAAATTGCTAAAGAACACGAGTGTTTGCCTAATAAAGTTGTTATTTTAAACTATTTTGAAAGCAGTCTGTACTGCTGTTCATACCTTCCCCAGTCTTCCAACCGTCACAGGACCACGAGTGCACGCCTAATGCCGTGGTTCCAGGGTCTATTTTTAACCTGTGAATTATCTTCAGCATGCGTTGTTCCTCATTGAACGCAGCTCGGCTAAAGCGCAGTCACTTTTAACTGTTGATTACTAACATTGATTGAATTCGGGTCTTATTTGTACAGGGAACAAAATGAATATGACTTTGTAACTTGAATAATGAACTGGAAAAGAGAGGGCCGGAAATGCTAGAACCTACAACAAATTTACGTAAATATCACATTTTCCGCAGAAACCAATAACAAGTAACGAGTGACTGGTCTTGATTGGAAAAATAATGTGCTGGATGCGATAAAAGGAAATGCTGTATTTAATACAAGTTGGTTTTATACAAATGGAAAATACTCAATTGCTTTCTTACCCTTACTCGGTATCACTATTTTGCTGTGTCAGGTGAATTTTCTTGCCCTGTTGAATTTTTCCTTCGAAACTTTTCATTTTTAGCACGTTCCGTAACTTGAGTAAACCCTGAAAGATTTATGTTTCATGTAAATCTTGTGTTATGTCTGAAGTAACTGTGAAATAAGAGTATTGTTTATAGAGATGTTAGTTCCGTTTATAAGTTTTATTTGTCCCAATGTTAGAACACTAAGCTGGTCGTGCGCCCCCTCCATTACGACTGAAACCAGCGTGTCTATTTCAGTAGTTTTACACCTTGAAGTATCCTATATGCTGGGGCCAGGTCTTTCTTCAAAGCCGATTATTTTGCGACTTTCTATCCCTTATATGTACACACTTAAAATCCATGATCAATCATTCACTTTCTTCACTTTCCCATCCATAGCATGTCACGTTTACACGACTCGGCAATATCGCGTGTTGTTATTTCTTACTCATTTTATTGGGGATAATCCTCCCTACTCCCTTCAGGTGCTATCATATGTACTTTTGCTCCGCATCATTCTTACCCGCACAGCGCAAGATGCCTTGCCTCATTGCCTTATCTCCCCTACCCCCCCAACGGCTGATTCGTCAAATAAAACTCATACTCTTTGCCTACCTCTTTATTCCAATCCCTACTCGGCTTTTTCACCAAATAACGGGGTCTTAGTTTTTCTTATGTCCTTTCAACAGCTTCTTTTCACATTTTCTCAGTGAAAACTCCACAATTTTCAGCCCTTTTTCACTATGTCATACCCTCGGCAAATGTGGCCCATAACTTATACCATATCCTAGATTTGGGAGGTCCCTGTCAGTCTATCCAAGGACGGTGAGATCCCTTGGTGAACCCGAGGGGCGAGGTCCAGCAGTATCTTGTGTGGTAATTTATCAAAATATCCTCAGATGTGAAAGTTTCCCATTGTCCGTCTGGTGTGGAATACCTTAAGTTGAGCAGAATGTGTGTTCAAACGATGTCCCCAATTTGCTACATTCCCAAATTACTCGATGGGTGAGTTCTTTGAACATATCAAAGGACAATATCCTCAAGTGTCCCCGAGTTCAGTGGTCCCCAAATGTCTCCTGGTGGCAAGATCCCTAAATGTCCCTTGGTAGAGAGGCCCAAAAAGGCCTCCAAGTGGCGAGGTTCTCAATGTCCCCAGGTGGCGAGACCTAGATAGAATCAGGTGGTAAGGTCCCTAATGTCCCTAGGCGTCGATTGTCCCCTGATGAGGGAGGCTTCTAATGTCCCCAGGAAGTGTGGACCTTAATATTCTCATGAGGTGAGGTAGCTGATGGTCTCAGGTGTCGAGGTTCTTAATGTTATTTTGTGGTGTGGTCCTTAGTGCCTCCAAAGGGCTGTCGAGGTCCCTAATGTCCCAGTTGGCGAGGTCTCCATAACGCCCCATTTAGCGAGGTCCCTGATGTCTAAAGGTGACGAGGTCATTAATACTCCAGGTGGCGTGGTTCCAAACAACCTAGGTGGCGAGGTTCCAATTACCGCAGGTGGCGAGATCCCTAACGCCTTCAGGGGTCGGAATCCCTAATGGCATCAATGTCTCTGGTGCCACCAGATGGCGAAGTCCATAAATGTCCCCAGGTGGCGCGGTCCCTATTCCTCCTGTAGTTGAAGCTGCTAGAGGTTGCCCGTCCCTGCCGATGGTGAAAGCAGGGTCGTCTATAGCCTCTGCAATTTGCTTTACTGTTGCTCACGATGCCTGCTCAAATTATACACGGAACATGGCTTATTGCACAATCTTCTAATTACAGGAACAATTCGATTGCAACATATAGCAGCATTCCTGTCTGCGCCCGTCCTGCAATCGCTGTACCTAATGATTTAACAACAATGGGCGCGGGATTTGCGGTGGAATTACTCCCGGAGAATGGATCGCTGGAATTTATTCAAGGCATGCAATGAATGGATACTTTACTTGGATTTTTATTGAATGTTGTTTGTTTGATTTTTGGAGGGAGAAGTGAAACTAGTCGTTGTGGCCACTGACCCGGAGAGGTGAACAGCTGCAATACGAAGTGTATTAGGCATTGTAGTGTTCTGACAGAAACACTCCATACATATTGGATGCTGACACAAATAAAGATGTTGTATGCGTTTTGTCATTTTTTATTCTACATAGTATCTTTTCACTCATACTAAAAATAAAATTTCCCGTCTCACCCATGGATCTACTGTTTCAAGGAATCCTTCTGTTTATGTCCTCAATGAACCTTGGGAGTTTCAGCAGTGAAAAAGTGACCTGGACAGTATAGGTGATGTTTGCTTGCAGTTGGTTCAACGTGTCCGTGTGTTTCTCTAAAATTATTGGAAAACTATGCTGACCGTCTCCATGGGTAATTTGAGTCTATATTTATAACTTCAAGGCAATCTCTGAAACAGGAATATTATTCGTGTAGATAATGTGCATGGAGAAGAGATCTAAAACACGCCCTGCGTTGGTTAAGAGCTGTCAAGTGGACTCCTCTTTGGATAACATTGAATATACGCATCTAGACATCACAGCATCTTGAGACAGCACTGTGGGAGGTGAGCTCTTCAGGAAACAAACTAGGTCGGATGATTCATGTATAGCTCGCAACCCCGCGTCAAATATTGAGATAGTGTAAGGTTAGGTGCTTTGTTACCCGCGTAGTATCAGATTACTTAGATTTTTTAGTATGTCGTTTGCTTTTAAATTGTAGCCCATTTCCACATTATCATGCAGGCTCTGCGAAGACACGTTTTATAAAGAATGCATGTCCAACTGTTAGAAGAAGAAGGAAAGACCATCGCCCGGATTAGAAAAGAAAAATAGACCTTGAATCAGCCCAAGCCAAGGGTGCGAAACCCTGATTAGTAAAGAAAGATAGGTACTAATTGAATCTTTTCAAACCAGCGATACGAAACCTAGTTTATTAGTAAAAAAAGCTAGGGATCAATTCAAAGCGGATTAGTGGAGAAAGATAAGGGATAAATAGACGGGGTGGTTGGCATTGTGTACGGTTGGGTTAGATTAGAAATCGCTAATTTGAATAGTCATATCTTTTTTAATTGAGGGAACCCACATTCATTGCGGGCATTAGGCTTTAATGCACATTCATTGCGGGCATCAGGCTTTAATGCACATTCATTGCGGGCATTAGGCTTTAATGCACATTCATTGCGGGCATTAGGCTTTAATGCACATTCTTTACGGCATTAGGCTTTAACGCACATTCATTGCGGGCATTAGGCTTTAATGAACATTCATTGCGAGCATTAGGCTTTAATGCACATTCATTGCGGGCATTTGGCTTTAATACACATTCATTGCGGGCATTAGGCTTTAATGCACATTCATTGCGAGCATTAGGCTTTAATGCACATTCATTGCG
>SDVV010041594.1:0-10420 GCA_016164225.1 Gammarus roeselii | reverse complement strand
CTAGATGCATATAATAAAAATAACCAATGAAAAATTTATCACCATGAAAAAAGGGCAGAGAAATATAATAGAGCCCAAGCAAGAAAAAATACTAAAATAAAGTGTTAATGATCTATAAAATGAATAATCATCCATCCACCCCAAATCGCTGCGAGGGGGGAGCAGAGGTTCCAGGATTCAGAGGGGCCTTTATAGGGTCCCACAGTTTCTCAAAAGGCTCCCAAAGGGTCTCAAGGGTGTCCCTAAGGGCCCCAGAAAGATCCAAGTGGACCAGCCCAAATCCACCTGGTCTCCCAAGTCCCCCGGGTTCCCGAAACCCCGGGTCCCCGAGTACCGCGGATCCCACGAGTACCTCCTCTCCCTGGGTCACCTTGTCTCAACCAACCTAGATGCATATAATAAAAATAACCAATGAAAAATTTATCACCATGAAAAAAGGGCAGAGAAAAATAATAGAGCCCAAGCAAGAAAAAATACTAAAATAAAGTGTTAATGATCTATAAAATGAATAATCATCCATCCACCCCAACTGAATCCTGGAACCTTTGCTTCCCCCTCCCAACTCTACGTTAAACCTACTCTGTCTACGTTGAACCTGCTTTGTATCTACGTTGAACCTACTCTGTATCTATGTTGGACCTACTTGGTGTCTATGTTGAACCTACTCTGTATCTACGAGTTAATCCTATTCTGTTTGCGTTGGACCTGCTCTGTATCTACGTTAAACCTACTCTTTATCTATGTTGAGCCTACTCTGTATCTGTGTTAAATCTACTTTAGTGATGATATGATGTGAAATCTATTCTGT
Source organism: Gammarus roeselii (assembly GCA_016164225.1). Taxonomy (NCBI): domain Eukaryota; kingdom Metazoa; phylum Arthropoda; class Malacostraca; order Amphipoda; family Gammaridae; genus Gammarus; species Gammarus roeselii. The sequence continues at coordinate 9,612 of SDVV010041594.1, read as the reverse complement.
ATCTAAGTTAAACCTGCTCGGAGCATGCGTTGGAACTGCTCGGAGCATGCGTTGGAACTGCTCGGAATCTGCGTTGAACCTACTCGTAGTCTGCGCTGCACCTACGTTGCCACTCCTCAGTTGCCCTACGGGGGAGTCCACGTTAACTTCGCGTTGGGACTCCGGTGGAAACCTGAAGCAACTACTACTACTGAAACGTTAGCCATGAACGTAGATTCTCAAGGGAATGTTTATGCGATTCATAATAGTTCCTTGGAGAAGATAGTTTCATTGACTACACATTCATGAAAATGTCGATGGCATCGAGGTACAAAAATAACTGATTTGATAAGAGCCCCATTACCACCGAAGCAGCAAAAATAACGTGCGTATACGTGGTTTTCTCCCCAGAGGCGAGGGGGTCTATAAGGAGGCAGATTGATTTGTTGGCACTGATAGAAACGATAAAAATTTAGGTTTAGATTTGATAATAATTTCCAACGGAGCCTCAATGTAAGACATAATATGCTCCCCCGTAGGGCGCGAGCACTGGTGGAGAATGTGATATATGCTGTTCCAGATTGAAGTCAGAGCTCCGGTAGAGATTAACTCCTCAATCAAATCTAGGTAGATAAGACGATAGATAGAACCTGGTATGGTTGTGCATGGAGCGGAAGCTAATCGTATAAAACGGCTAGTTCAAGAAGCGAAATATTCAGAAGTAAACATCGGTAAATATGGCCCGTGGTGTGGAGTAATAGTAGTAGTTGCTTCTGTTTTCCACCGGAGTAGTAACGCGGAGTTAATGCAGGCTTCCCCCGTAGGGCAATAGAGGAGTGGCGAAGTAGGTGCAGCGTAGATTGCGAGTAGGTTCAACACAGATTCCGAGTAGGTTTAACGTAAGTTCAGGTTAACGTAGATACAGAGTAGGTTTAACGTAGATACCCAATAGGTTGAACATATATACCGAATAGGTTGAACATATATACCGAATAGGTTTAATATAGATACAGATTAGATATAACGTAGATACAGAGTAGATTAAACTTGGATATAGAGTAGGTTCAACGTAGATAGGGAGGGGGAACAAAGGTTCCAATATTTAGAGGGGCCTCAAGAGAGTGTCAGTTTCTCAGGATGGTCCACAAGGTGGTAAGTGGATCCCCCCCCACCCCAAATCCTCCTGGTAGTAGTAGTAGCAGTTGCTTCCATGTTCTGCTGGAGTCCCAACGCACCCTTCCTCCTGGTCTTTCAAGTCCCCCGGGTTCCCGGAACCCCGGGTCCTCAGAGTCCCGCGAGTATCCCAATTCCCTGGGTGACCCTGTATCAACCCACCTCGCTAAATAATAACAACAATATAAAATTCATCATCATGAAAAAAGGGCAGAAGTAAATAATAAAGCCCACAAAACAAGAAATAATTAAATATTAAAATAAAGCCCTCATGAATTTGTATTTGCTTCCATGTTCCACCGGAGTCCCAACGCGAAGTTAATGCAGACTCCCCCATAGGGCAGTAGCTCCAATGGAGGTCGGGATGATTTTGAGGAGTTATGCGTGAGGTTATTTGATGTGCGGGTGTTAGGGGGGAAGGTGAAGGAATGTCTGATCATCTACTGGTGGAAGGAAGATTGAGGGTGGAATAGAGGTAATGAAGGAGATTGAATTGAATGCTGGAGAGTTTCAGCCTGCGTTAAATGAGGATCAAGATTAGGGACTCATCTTCGTCGTTGTTGAATGATGAATGTGTTCAGCAAAAATGGAAAATGGTTCAAAAATGCGTTGAGTCGAATGGGTAGCGAGGCCACTGAATCAGTGTTTAGCGTAGTCAGCCGTGGTGCAACGCTTGCTTTGTTCCGCTGTATGAAGGAAAATAAGAAAAATATTTTCAGTAACTCGGAGTTTTGATTTGATTTGAGCCTCATTTCCACCAGAGCCTCAACGTGAGTCATAATAAGCTCCCCCGTAGGGCGCAAGCTGGCAGTAGAGTCTGTTTCCGTTTGCTAATGCTACGGCACTAGTGGCAGATTAGGAGAAGTTATTAGCGATTGGCGGCGTTTGGTAGTGTGATTGAAGGAAGCCGTGAGCTAGTGAGGGTATAACCAAGGTGATGAGATGACGAGGCATGACGATTGGAGCGGAATCGGTCCTCGTTTAAATAGTGTTATTGGGAGAAGTTCAGTGTTTCAAGTATCTGGGCTTCCATGTTGAGAAGACTGAACTAGTGGAAACAGAGTTGAAGTCGTGAGTGAAGGAGGGATGTAAGGTGCTGGGTGCACCGCAGAGTAATGAGCTACACAACGTTGGAGATGGAAGCAAAGTGAGGGTTGTACGAGGATGTCGTTGTCCCAATTGTGCTATAAGGAGCCGAGACTTGGGGGTGAGAGCAGAGGAGCGAAGAAGGTTGAATGTTTTCGAGATGAAATGTTTGAAGAGCAGGACTGGAGTGTCGCCGAGAGACAGGTTCACTAACGACGTGGTTCGATTCAGAACGATGATGGTCAAGAAGTTGGAGGACAGAGTGGATTCGCGTGTTCAGAAATGTTTCGGGCACATGGTGAGGATGGATGAAGGGAGATTGGAGAAAAAGGTGATGAAGGTGGAGGCGAGTGGCCGTAGACCTAGAGGTAGACCGAAGTTTGGGTAGATGGATGGTGTGAAGCAGGCATCAGCAAGGAGAGACTTGAATGTGGAGGTAGCGAGAGAGCGTGCAATGAATAGGCGTGAGTGGAGAATGGTTGTGAATGGCTGATTTTTGACGCTGCCCTGATGTGCTTTCCCGTCCGTGGCGTCTCGTTGAGAAACGAGATGGGCGGAGTGCCCGGTTATCATGACGCAGCGGGAGTCAACCAGTCATGCTGTCGGGCTCTGCTGCTGACACAGACCTCGAACCACACTCGTGACACAGAGTGTGTGTTATGGAGTTTCCGACTGTACCCGTGCCCTACGGAGGAGCACTCAGTGACTACACGTTAGAGCTCCGGTGGAAAACAGAAGAAACTACTACTATTTCCGACCGGATCCTTTAGCGCAAAAGGGCTAAGTTGTGTTAGCCTGAGGGTGTGTGATGTGCCTTGCCGTCAGCCAAGGCAGGATCATGGGGGATCCGGCCTAGTGTCTGTATCTGTATCAGCTATTTGATGACCAGTGTTTCTTCAAGTACCTGGGTTCTCATGTGGAGAGCACCGAATTAGTAGAAACAGAGGTAAAATCTAGAGTTCAGTAAAGATGTAAAGATGTAAAGTGTTGGATGCACTGAAAATTGTACAGAGGTGTAGGACACTGGGTTTGAAAGCAAAGGATAGTAGTCCTAACGGTACTCTACTGGCCACATATGTGGAGTTGAGAGCGAAAGAGAGAAGGTTGAAGACTTTAGAGATGACGTGTTTGAGAGGTATGGTCGAAGTTAAGCCTAGAAATAATTTCAATAACTACGGTTCTTGAATTATAACTGTGATGATGGAGTTTCACGACAGAGTATATTCACGTGTTCCGAGGGTGCTCGGACTCCTGATGAGGATGGGGTAGTTGATGAAGTAGTGCGCCGAAAGCAGAGGTGAGTGGACGTAGGCCTATGGGTAGACCAAAACTTAGGCTGATGGCTGGCGTGAAGCAGGCTGTAGTGAAAAGAGACCTAAGTGTGGAAGCGGCGAGAGAGGGTGCGTGAGGGTATTTATGATGAGTTATCCCGACCTTAGAGTCTCGTTGAAAAACGGGATCGAGGGTGACCAAGGCCCGACTATTATAAGGCTGTAGGGGAACAGCGGAAGCTGTCGAGCCCAGCTGCTTACACTGATCTCACTGATAACCCGGAGTGTGTTTTGCGGGTTTTGGCCAAACCTTTTGGCGCTGAAAACTTCAACTCGTATGTGTGAGTGGATGAGCGGAATCAGAAGTGCGCCTTGCCGTCTGCCCCCCTCTTCTAGGGGATTCGGCCTTGCGTTAGTATCTGTATGCGTCGTTCATGCATGTTGTAGTGAAGGTGAAAAGCTCATGAATATCCAATCAGTGAACTCCACCATTATGTAGTTGAAAGACGTCATTAATGAATCTAGATACAGTATCATGCCCAGCACTGGTTGAGGGAGGGGGGCCACAGATGCGTCCACAATATATCTAGATACAGCATCGTTCCCAGCACTGGTTGAGGGAGGGTGTCACAGACGAGTCCTAGTGTATCTTGTTACAGTATCGTGCCCAGCACTAGTTGAGGGAGGGTGTTACTGATGGGTATTTAATGTATCTAGATACAGTATCGTGCCCAGCGATGTTTGAGGGAGGGAGTCAAAGACGAGTCATTAACCCTGCCAGATACAGTACCATGCCCAGCATTGGTTAAAGAAGGAGATCACTGATGAGTCATTAACTCTGCCAGATACAGTACCATGCCCAGCATTGGTGAAAGGAGGGGATCACTGATGAGTCATTAACTCTGTCAGATACAGTACCATGCACAGCATTGGTCAAAGAAGGGGATCACTGACGAGTCATTAACTCTGCTAGATACAGTACCATGCCCAGCATCGGTTAAAGAAGGGGATCACTGATGAGTCATTAACTCTGCCAGATACAGTACCATGCCCAGCATTGGTTGAAGAAGGGGATCACTGACGAGTCATTGACTCTGCCAGATGCAGTACCATGCCCAACATTGGTCGAAGAAGGGGATCACTGCCGAGTCATTACCTCTGCCAGGTACAGTACCATGCCCAGCATTGGTTGAAGAAAGGGATCACTGACGATTCATTACCTCTGCCAGATACAGTACCATGCCCAGCATTGGTTGAAGAAGGGGATCACTGACGAGTCATTAACTCTGCCAGATACAGTACCATGCCCAGCATTGGTTAAAGAAGGAGATCACTAGATACAGTACCATGCCAAGCATTGTTTGAAGAAGGGGATCACTGACGAGTCATTAACTCTGCCAGATACAGTACCATGCCCAGCATTGCTTAAAGAAGGGGATCACTGACGAGTCATTAACTCTGCCTGATACAGTACCATGCCCAGCGCTGGTTGATGAAAGGATCACTGTGGAGTCATTAACCCCGTTTCCCAAGACTGGGATTTTCTTGCAAAGATAACCTACAGTTTTATCGTGCTTCGCATACGCCAGCCATCACAAGGTAAGGTAGACCGATACCAGATCTAATCCGAAACAGTCGAGTATTTTGAAACAGATAGGATATCTTCTGACAGAAAATATGTCACATTGCAAGAACTTTAGACGAGAAAACTTTCAACTTGACATTTAAAGCGACACTGGAGGATATTAGTGCGTGTGACCTGTAGAACGTAGATCATGATATGAAATACGAACCAGCAATAGTGCAGCATCAGCACCGCAATTAAGCACGTTCGAGCCCATATAATCAAAAAACCAATTCTCTTCGTATACGATCATCGAGTAGCGACTTCGAACACAATTCTCCACCAACCAACTGTACGGCATCACAAGTGGACATTTTCATTTCCTAGTCGACAAGAAAAGGTAAACAAATGGCAACTCGCTGACTACAGCATTAACCGAAAAAAAGATTCCTTAAATGATTCAACGAGAGCAGTGCTAATGCAACAGTTGAATGACAATCGTGAATGTAAGCTATTATTTTGAAACTCATGCAAGCGTTGCTAGAGCAATGAAACAGTGACGTAATTATGCAGTACTATACTTGCATAATTATTCAGCACTAGAGTTGTAACCGAGGACACAGTTGGAGCACGGGCACCACTTCTCTCCGTGTATATGGGCTCTGGTGGGTCAACTGAGTCCAAAAAGTTTTGCTCGCCGGCACCACCAGTCTCCGTGTATATTGGCTCTGGTGGGCTAATTGAGTCCAAGGTTGTTGCATTAGTTCGACAATTGGAGTAGCTACATCGAATAAAACGTCACATACTACTCGTTGGCACTAAGTGGAGTCAAAATGGTGCAAAGGATATCCATAGAATAAATCAATGAAATGTACGCAGAGGTAATTAAAATTCGATAACGTTTTGTAGTTACTTTCAAAAAACGGTTAGAATCAGTTGGAATTTCGTTCTCCAAGCCGTTTGTGACAATTAACCCACAGATAATACTTATCGATACGTATATTTACGAGAGTATGACGTAGCCCAATTACCACGCTTTGATGCACGACCAATCAGAAATTATAACGGTCTTCAAAGATATAAACAGAGAAATAATATAGGTAGGTAATAATTTTGAGACTTTGACCCTATTCACAAGAAAGGCGGTTGGTGACTGTGATGGCGACGAAACGTCATGTGGCAGTTACCAACTTCATGTTTGAAATGCATAGCCAATAGGAGGATGCCAAGCGGAGTTTTGTCGTCGCAGGCATCAATCCTCATCCGTGTAAATTGGTTTCAAGAGCCTCCCTAAAATCGCGACCAATCACGAGCCGTGGTCATTGAGGCCTCCCTCACTGGAAGTGCCCGCTAACAGTGGTGTCAGGCTTCTCTTGACCACTTTGATGGCAGCCTCAACAGCTTTCGAAGACGAGACAGGGGGTGCGTGGGTGGTGGTTGGGACGGTGCTACCCCCACTGGACCCACTCCCGTGGGGAACCCCAACCGCCGCCACGATGATGATAACGATGACAATGATGACGATGAGACCGAGCACGAGCATCATCTTTAGGTTCTGCCACCACATCTTCCGCTTGAGGGTACGGGCGGTGCGCTGGAACTCGTTCGCATTGGCCTGAGGATAGAGTAGATAAGAGTGAACAGGGTTAGAGTAGATAAGAGTGAACAGTGATAGAGTAGATAAGAGTTAACAGGGTTAGGCAAGATGAATCAATCAAGTAAAGTACTAGAGGAGATAGTAGTGACTAGCGTCACTAGATTAGATTAAAGTGTCAAGGCTTTCAAGTGCACTGGTGTCAATGTCCTTCTGGCACCGAACGGCACTAGCGCGGAGGCCTGTGAGTAACGTTAGAGCATAGAGCGATTGGAGTCGACTACTAACCGAGACGAGAGTGACCAGTGATCCGAGCGCAGTGGTCTGGTAAGAACGTTAGAAACTTAAGGAATCGGAATTGACTAATGTGTTATGAGAAGTTATTATTTCATTTTTTATACCTCATTTCCACCACAGCCCCAACGCGAGTCAAAACAGGCTACCACGTAGGTCAGTAGGTTCGCCCACCGTGTGCGAGGAAAACGACGTTGTTAAAATTAGGAACAATTGAATAATTTCAGCAGTGTCTCCCGCACGCTGGTGCGCACAAGAAAAACACTTAGACGGAACAATTCTCCACTTCCAATAATTTAGAACTTGAACAGTAATCTGCGCGTACAGATATTATCGTCGAGTCTAACTGGTACAAGGTTGACGGCTACACGGATCGGATCAACGCCAACAACAACGCATCACAAGGTTTACCACTACGCGGTTTAGGTAAATTAAAGTTAACTTCTGAAATATATAAGATTTCCAGCAACGCGGATCAGGTCGGTGTTAAAATTACATACGGTCCATGAAAGCGCCCGCAAACCCCAGGCTAAAAAAACATTCCAAAATCAAAAGCAGGAACTTTCGCACCAATACACTTGCATTATTTCAGAAGATAAACTTTTGAATTGTGAAGAGGAAAGAAAAAATGAGGGGCAGAGGTCCTCAGAGTTCCAAAGAATCACGGGAGGGGGTCCCAAAAGTCTCAAAAGGCCTCGTAGGGTTCCAAGAGGGTCCACCAAATCCTCTCGGTCCCCAGAGTCCTCTTGCCTTAGCAAGTCTCGACTTGTCTCCTCTCATCTAGACTCGTCGCCAACCACCTTGTCTCGACACGCCTCAACCAGCCTCGAACCGCATCTCCCCCTCCGCGCAGGTTTATCGTGGACTGAAAACTGCTCAGATTATTGACATCACACACTTATTGTTAAAGGGGAGAGAGTTTGCAGCTAGGGTGGGGCGGGGCAGGGGTCCTTCAGGCCTCAAAGATGTTGGAGGGTGACCCAAGTCCCTTGAGTTCTTTAGTCTCTGCTCATCTCGACCAGTTTCGACACGTCGCCCTTAACTCGACTCGTCTTAACTTGTCTCGGCTTATCTCGATGCACCTCGACCAGTCTCGACGCGGCTCTGCCCCTCTGCGCCAGTAATCCGTGGACTGTGTTGGTAGGGTTGGTAGGGGTCATAGAGTTCAGAGGGGCGTCATGAGTCCCAAAGTTTATCAAGGGGGTCCCAAAGGGTCTCAAGAGTGTCATATGGCCCCCATAAGGGTCAAAGTGGGTCCCCCCAAGTCCTCCTGGTCTTGCAAGTTACTCGGGTTCCAGAATCACCCGGGTCCCACGAGTACCCCCATTCCTCGGGTCACCTCGTCTCAACCAGCCTCGGCTCGACTCATCGTCACCCCCGTCGATTAGTCTCCACTCGCCTCGACCTGCCTCAACTCTCCTCGTCCCTTCCACGCAAAGTGCCACATATACTTTCACATTTTAAGATCAACATCAACATTAATTCACCACTTAGCCACCGAAATGCCTTGCTGTGCTCGGACATTTATTAGGCGCCCGGGAGAGTGCAGATTCTCCCACCCTAGATTGGACTAGACAAACTAACACACCGCATGGTATTATTGATCTATAAAATGAATAATCATCCATCCACCCCAATTTATTGTGTGAATAATGGGCGAAGGACTAAAAACGCGGAGAACTTTAGTTATTCTGTAATCAGAAAAAAAAAGGATGTGGGAAGTATACGGGAAAAGCACGGCAGATCTATTCTAAGAACTAAGCAGGACTGATTGGACCCGCCCAGTCAGATAGAGCGCACTGTCCCTACATAGTAACGTACATATCTAGCAACACACATGCATGTATAAATCAGTACACCCTTTCTATGACTCGACTTAGCAGATTTGATACGATACATGGGCCGTGAGATAACGTCGGCATATCCTATGTTTCCATGACTTTACATCCGAGCGATAGATCGTCTTTGTTGCCACATGTAATTAATTGATGTCGCGTTCACTAAATGTGATTTAGATGAGCACAGACAGCATACGGTAATGGACTAGTTTATTGAACATGATTAGATTAGATTAGAGTGTCAAGGCTTTCTAGTGCAGTGGAAGACATGACCATGTCGAGGAGCTACCATGAGAGGTATTGCATGGAGCTGGGATTCCTCTTCTGAAATGCAAAACGAAGGGGAGTTTTCCGACATCGATAAATATAGTTTCATTGCTATTGCCTCTCAATATCCAAGGTTCTCGAGCAGGTTATTCCTGAAAGGTTTCAAACATTTCTATCTACCATGAACAGTCAGTTTGGATTCAAAGGGGACCATGGGACTGAAATGGCGATGTTCGCGTTGAAACAAACGATTGAGTATTCTATAACAAAAGTACGGACTCGACTGTCTTCCAAGGTTTCTTAGACGCGAAGCAGACTTTCGATAGATTAAATCATTGGATTGATTGATTGATTGATTTGGGCCTCATTTCCACCAGAGCCTCAACGCGAGTCATAATAGGCTCCCCCGTAGGGCGCGACCGTCGTTGGTTTAGGTAAGTCCACACAACCTCGTGCGTGAAAATATTAGCTTTGTCAAGATGAAGTCGGTACATATTTTAATTGTGGCATATTCGCGTATTAGCGCGTACGAGAGAGTATAGAGTT